>NW_025912461.1:48334-63794 GCF_018835915.1 Vigna umbellata
TATCTATAAATATATATATATATATATATATATATATATATATATATATATATTTAAGTAACCTACTATTTGGAACATGAGGTTATTGGACAATTAATAGACGATTTTCCCGAATCAAATATGATTTCTGAAGCTAACAGTAATAACCTTTACATCCTAAATGTGATTTTTTCTATTCTCAACATATTTAATTGAAGCATATTTTACTCTTAGCAGGAAATACATGTAATGCAAATTATCAACATGACTTGGAAGTTTTTCATAAACAATTCTTTAATGCCAACGACTGACCAAAGTATGAGTTTTGGAAATATTAATTCCAAGTATAACTACAGTTCATGGATACCACCATAGCCAGATCTGATTCAAAGCAACATACTGACAGAAATTCATATGGGTTAAAAAATTAAATCTTACGGGACGAGATGGAGGGGTTAATGAGTGTCCCATCTTCCGTCTTCAGCAACACCCTCACGCGCCCTCTTTGCATGAAATCGCGAGGGTACGCCTTGTCTATCTGCAATTTTACATATATTAATAAACTTTGCAGAGGTTAAATAGAGATTAGTAAAATATTCAAAATTAACAAACCTCAATTGCAAAAGGAAGCTTGAGATAGCTACAGCAATCACCGATTTCGGCACAAGTAGGGTTTTCGCAAGCTTTGGCGACCGCGATCCGTCGTCCTTCTGCCATTGTTTTTTTGGAATTGATGTAAACAGGATACATCACAATCCATTTTTTTATGTTCGGCAACTGGGCATCCATGGTTTGCAGAATCGCCAAATCTAACACTGAACACTGAATATTTTACTTTTGCTTATGCTATGGCACCCACCCAAATGAGAAGAAGAAAGACAGAAGGTGACGAAGAGAAACCAGGATTTTGTCGGGCCCAATTCTTGAATCCTGCTGTGGCCCAAGAACCTAAGTGTAAAATATTTTGTATTTTATTATTTGCACCTCTTTATTCCTATTCACACCATCAACTTTTTAAAACCAACCAAGTTTCGTTTCCTAACATTATTTTTAACTTTTGTCCTATTTTTTCTTATCGTTGATGAATAGAAAGGAAATATATATTTTCTGACTCCTTTTTACTAATATATTATATATGTACTATGCAATGAAAAAACATTTCCATTTGGATCAATGGAAAATAAATATATGTTTCTATCTTGCATTTCAAACAATAGTTTATTATTTTATTATTATTCATAATTTTGAATAAATTTGTAAGACTGTAGAGATATATTTGTAAAATTTTTATATCATAGTTTTTACTTTATAATATTATATGCACTACTATTATTTTATGTGTTACTTTTAACTTCATGTTATATTTTTATTTTTTTAATATTTTATTTTGTTATTTAATTTGTTATATATAATTATTAAAATAGTATAATATTTTATTTTTGGCGTTATTGAAAGTTTAATAATATGATTTGCAATATTATTAGTTTTTACTTTCTTTTAAACGATTTCTGAGATGTTATGAATTATTAAAGATAGTAAAATTCTAAATTTATTAGACTATGAAACCCTATCTAAAGAAAATCGTATCCCATTACATTATTTCGAGTAATAAAATAACGAAGAAAAATACTTCAATTATATTGTCTTAACTTGTAAAACAAAATAGCTTTAAATGAATCCCAAGGTTAATTTTCATCCTCTCTCGAGTCAATCACGCCTTTAGAACATCAGTATCATTATATGCTCACATATAACACATTATATGATCATAACCTTTAATTTCATTCATAAATACACAAACACAAACATGTATGCGGTAAGTTACCTATAAAACAATCATAACAACAAGGTACATACATATTGATTATATCAACCATAATCAAACACACAATAAGATACATATCTTCTGATTATACCAACCATAATCAATCACACAACAAGATTCATACCTTCTGATTATATAAACCATAATCAAACACCCCACACATAGTAATAATAACCATAGGATTTCTAATCCTCTAACATAAATAATTCAATCATATTAAATTACTCAATCTTGATCCTTGATCTTCAATCCTTGATCTCTAATCCTTGATGTCATCACTAACCTCTCACACATAGACCCTTGGTCTATCAATTCATTATCACCCATGCTAACTACTTAATATAACCATTATAGTAACACCACTATCAACATAACATAACATAGAGCATCTCAAGTATCATGATCATCATCATAGATACACCACCATCATGATTATCCTAGTCATAAACAACATCTTAAGCATCACTGTACCATAATATCATAGTGGAAAGAGTTTGTCTCACTCTTATACCCTCCTCACCGACGGTAGTCGCTCATACACCCCACCTGTAGCCTCCCCTACAAGACATTTGTAGTCTCCCCTACATATCATCTCCTTCCAATGCACGCAAGGAAAAAGGAAACATTTATCCGCAGATAGAACCATAATTTACAAGGTTAAACAAGTAGACTTTATCCTCTACTCTCATGCTCGTCAACTGCATACTCAGGTACATCCCAACACTCACTCATGTTCCACTCTCAACCACAAGTGGAACTGACCTCAATCTCTTATTATCATCATGTTCCACATCTCCTTATCCTTAGTTCACATCCACTCTTCATCAAATTCGTCATTTTTCAGCAAAATGCACTATGATAATCGATTATGATGATGGATTTTCTTAGTGAAATTTATCCATAAACATGACGTAGGAAGGGATAATTGATTATCATCCGAGATAGTCGATTATTCTTGAAACCATAATCAAAACCAATGCGTAGATAATCGATTATAACTAATGATAATAAATTATTTCCTAATTGAAACACATCCTGGACATGATTCAAGCATTCAAACATATATACATAAACACTATATCATGTGGAAACATAGTAAACACATCATAC
Organism: Vigna umbellata; assembly: GCF_018835915.1. The sequence goes on from NW_025912461.1 coordinate 51,249, forward strand.
ATGCATTAAAGCATCACTACCCATGTAAACATAGTCAAACACATATAATACATCGTTTGAATCAACCAAATCCGATCATTAACATGTTATACCCCCAATAATAGGGTGCAAAAGAGTCTCTGATAAAAACACCAAATAGGATTTTCAATCAGCTAAACTAACTAAGCATAATGCTTATAAATGAGAACCAAGAAGATGAAAATTCTTCAAAATGGAGTTGCTGATGCGAGGCTATTTTCTCCCAAATTAAACTTTTACTTCATGATCCGAACGATCGAAATGAAGAACCATACGTCTGAAATCCACTGTCCAAAAATAAGCCCGATCCAACGGTGAATACCTTCACAACAACGAAAACACCAGTGTAAATTTTATGAAATTGTCCAAAATAGAGCTACTGATGCGAGGTTGTTTTCTCCAAAACTAGACCTCTGACAACGATTAGAATGAAGAACCATACGTCTGGAGCCCACTGTCCAATAATCAGCTCGATCCAACGGTGTACGACTTCACAACAACGAAAACAACAATGCAAGGTTTATGTTATGCGGGAATGACCTCTTATATTCCTTTCTCTCTTACTTGGGTTTTCTTTCTCTTCAAATTATTCTAATGTGACCTACTAATTTGACCAATCTCCACTAAAACAAAGTGAGACATAATGATCCACACTATTTTCCTATTCTTCACATAAGAAGGGAGCTCAATAACCAACACTTACAACATATATTTGCAAGGAAACCCCAAGCATCACAACTTTGTTCTCCTTAGCATCATAATTTTGTTCTCCCTTAGCATCAAACCCTTTATTGGGATAACCCAACAAAACATACATAATACATTCATAGGAAAAACTCATCACAAATATTACATAAACCCTATGCCCAATTCATACATAAACTCTTACCCAGCAATAACTACAAATAATCATAATCATATACACATGTATCAAAACAAGGATTACCAATCAAGATAATCAAGAACACATATAATATACAACCATAAACAAACAAAGGTAAGTTTTCCTATACCTTGGCAATCATAAGATTTTATCTACAACCCTAAAAGACCAATAATCTTCCTTTACACTAAGAGTTTCTCGTCGCTCTCACTCTTCTGCTCCCAAAAAATTAATTTTCTCTCTTCCTCTATTTTCTCTCTTTGATTTAAAATTTATAGGGTTTCTAGACACCAAACCACTTCCTAATTAATTTCTACACCAATTAAATAAAGGTAAAATGTTCTTTTGCCCCTAGGCAAAAATATTAAAAAATAAAGAAATAACATAATAATTATGTTCTAACAAAAATATACACCCAAGAATACTAATTTCTAAACAAAAACTCAAAGTCTCAAAACTACTTTATTTTTAGAACCCTTATTTTTCCGGATCTTACAATTTTGGAGTATGATTTTATAGTTTTATATTTCATAAAATATATTTTAAAATTACATTATACAGTAAAACCACATGCAAGTATATTATTTTTATAATAATAAAAAATAATAAAATTATTATTATTAATTATAAAAGTATGTTTAAATAATTTTAATTTTATTAATTTTTTAAATATAAATACTTATGTAAATTTTAAAAAATAGTTAAATAAAAAAAACAGTTATTTAAAGCTTAAATAGGTAAAATAATTATTTTAATTTAAAAAATACCTAAAGGGTAAAATTGAAAATAAAGTACACAAAAGAAAATGTTCTTTATATAATAATATATATAAAATTATATTTAAATTTAGTAATTCAAATTATAATTCTAAATTGATAGAGATATTAGTCATTCTTTTACATTAGAGAGACCATAGAAGAAAAAATGGGCCACTTTCAATGTGGTGTACTTTAGAAGCTACTCTGTATACAAAAGTGGGAGAGTGGTTATGCATCTATTTCCATGGACTACAATATTAAATGAGGAACATAGTTTTGTATACCTAAAACTTTTTTTATTATTAAATATATGATTTCTAAGTACAATTTATCCAACAAAATAGTTTTTACCTAGAGTCAGAGTACAAACTTTTGGATATGAGACAAGATTTGAGTGATAATTTGCAAAATATTCTTCAATACTTTTAAATTAATTATTATTTTTAAGATTTATAAATACAGTAATAAGTATGTGAATCTGATTTTATTTTTCGAAAAAATATTAGATGTATTTATAAAATTTTTAGATGTTATAAAATTTATTATAAAATAACATATAATAAAAAATTATTATTATATTAAATCAACATAATAATAACAATAATATATTATTTAATCAAATTAATTATTTATTCACCATATATTATATTAATATACGGTAACTGAACCATAAATACATTTGTTAATATTATTTATATAAAAATTAATAATAATTAATGTACTGAATTAGATATCTACACAATCCAATTTTATACTTATATATATGATTTAAAATTAATAATTTATACTTCTTTTATGAGTTAGTCACAATAAATTAATTGTACAAATATGCATACTCTCTTATTTATTTTTATCATACAACATTCAGATCATTTCTCATAATTTTCTTTCATTACATATTATTATATGTAAATAATTTTAAAATATAGAATATGTATCACTTCTAATAGCCAAAAAGGAAAATCAGATATTGCACGTACTATATTTTAAAACTAATAATATACAATGAGATAAAGTTATGAAAATTAATTCAAATGTTGTGTAATAAAAAAAATAAAACTATTCATATTGTTAATTTTTTTTGTCCCAATATTATTAGCCATACCTATAATAATGTAATGAAACAATCAATTTGGTTTAATTACTTAAATTAATAGGAATATCCATTTTACTTAATGGAATAAGATATAGTTTTAAAAAAAATAATGAATGATAGGTCATCCATATTATCTTTAATCATTAGAAAATTAAAATATCTTAATGATATTACTTTATAGGATCAAACTCAACAAAATTGAAAAAGAAAATAACAGGAGAAGACAAATACATCGTAGATTTGAAAATCTATGACCAAAAACATTTTCTTCAACGAAAAAGCTGAAGAAATGTTGTAAGAACCTTAACATGGGCACGTCACTGAAAAATATCATAAAATCACACAAAACTTTGTCTAAGTTTATCTGAAGGATTAAGCATATACCCTGATAACAGTAAAGAACAAGGCCCGATTCATGCTAAAAACGCACCCCTTTTCCCTTTCACACAAGCCACGTCAGGCTCTACACTCTGTAAAGCACAGACATTTATACTGTCACACCAATAGTCAAATGTAAAGGGAATCCCCTTCTTGCTTCCTCAACCCATCAAAACATCACAACACAAAAGAAATAGAAACCCTCACTTTTACTTTATTTCCCTTGCATTCATTGCATTCCACATTGCTCAGCTCGTCCCTGGTGGTTCTTCCCTTTTTTCCGCCATGTTTTCCATCTCCCATACTTAGATTCACTTCTACCTCTCTCACAGTTTCTTCTTCTCTTCTTTAATAAAGTGTGTGATTTTTTTTTTCTTGCTTTGGTTTGTTTGTTGTGGGTAAGATATGTACGTGGTGCCTCCGCCCCAGCGTTCGGATCCGGGTGCGGGATCCGGAGATTTGCTGGTCTACCAAGCCTGGAAGGGGAGCAATGTGAGTTCTCTGTTGGGTGTTTTATTATTTATTTAAAGTTTATTGTTTTTGGAATTGTTATGAAGTTTGTCACTGCAGCGTTCTGTTGTGTTGCCTATTTTTTGGTGTTGGGTGCTTTATTATTTATTTATTTTTTGCCTATTTTACTGTGATTGTTTAGTGTTTTGTTTTGGTGGAAATCGATTTTCTGTTGAGGGGGAAGTATTGGCTTGGAAGATGAATTTGAACCGTGGAGGGTGCTGAAAACCCTGTGCTTAGGTGCTTGAATCATAGACCTTGTTTGGATGAACTTTTTTATAGATGCCGTAAACTTTTTCACAAGTGAAAATAAACTTGTGAGCCTGTTTACATCAGTTTCTTCATAAAACGTTTCAGAAAAGAAAATAAAAGATGAAATGGATTTTGACTTAAGTTAATTTGTAGAAACTCGTTCATGTTGGATTCTCTAAAAGATGTTGTCTGACTTATGCATTTGATTATGAAGAAATTTATTTCATTTTTGTCTTTCATTGTCTTTTTCCATGAATTTTTGTGTGGATAAATTTGTCCAAATAGACCCTATATACCATAGCTTTCCTTTGGAGAAGTTTGTAAAGAGTTTTTATATGATTTATATGCACAAGTTGACTTAGCTTTCTAGAAAGCTCAATTCATTTTTTACCTTTTTACTTTCCTCTTATAAGTATTTATAAATAAATTTATCCAAACAGAACCTAAAATGTTTTGAGAAAGCATAATAAGCGAGGTTATGACAAGGATAAGTAGAAAGTAGTTGCTGGTTATTTTCTAAGATGATATATTGAACCTATGTTGAACCCTTGTCACCGAGTTTTGACAGTACTTGCTGTCATACATTATTTGTATGACTAATTCTTTACTGTGATATATGTGCTAGTAGTTTATATCTTGTATTTGCTTTTCGTAAATTGTCTTTTCCACAGAACCCAAAATGAATAGTACTATGTTAGTGGCCAATGCTGTAATTTTATTTTAAATGTGCTGTTGCTCTCTTTGTTTTGGTTCTGTGAAAATGCATATTCATCATTTTCATCCATTTCCTGCAGAAATTTGTACTTCAGGGCAGGTTCATATTTGGACCAGATGCAAGATCGTTGGCCCTGACAATTTTTCTTATTGCTGCTCCTGTTGCAGTTTTCTGTGTCTATGTTGCCAGAAAACTAATAAATGATTTTTCTGATCACTTGGGGATGACCATAATGGCCATTGCTATTATATTCACAATTTATGTGAGATTCTCTTTCTTTGCTTCTTATATGCATACAAACGTACACCAAGCATACAATTTTGTTCTTTGACCCTATATTGTTCAGCTGTATTGATTTGGCACTTTATTTATAATCTTGAGAAACATTTCTTTATGTTGCCACTCACACATGCTTGTTTGAAGTAAGCTATAAGTCGGGATTAGTTAATGATAGGTTCAGTATAGTTTACAATAGAAGGAAAAGACAAGGTAGTTGGTACAGTTGTAATTAAATAGGTGTAACAAACTATTATAAATAGTCTTATTAGTGAGGAGAGTGGACAGTTTTTTGGGTTTAGCGAGAAGGATTGTGGAGAGTGGGGTTTTCTCAAATAACCTCAGTTGATTGTTGTACAAAACTCATCTTGTTCCTTGTTTCTATTCCCTACTACGTTGGTACGGGATTAGAGTACAGATAGCAATAAAAGAATATCTTTCTGTTCTGTTCTAATATCAGTTCTATCAGTTAACTTCTAATTTCTGAATGGAATACAACTTGGCTGATGTCCCTTTATTCATTTATTTATTTGAATAATAAATAAAAGAAAACTAGCCAGGACCATAATGAATCTAATGATCAACTAGTACTACTAGCAGAATGTTTCTCCTGGCCAAGAAATGAAATCCATGACCAAGCCAAGTATTCTGCATTATGTCATTTTTTGTTTAAATTAGAGAAAATATTTTATTTGAAGGGGAAAAAGATATGATGAAGAGAAGTTTGAGCAGATATTCTCCTCCTTTATCTGATAGCATAATGATGACAAGCACATTACTGCATAGCTGTAAGAGAGCCTTTCTGAAAACTGGCCATGGCGAATACAATTGTTTCCATATCAATTATGGTGATTTCCCATTAAGTATCCAAGTTTTGGTCTAAGTTCTAACTACAGATGCGAAATATCAGCATATATATATAGGATTCTGCTATAGAATAGTATCGTCCTTGTTTTTGGGAAAACCTTTTAATCAAATTGAAGATAAATTGCTCTCAAGCTTGAGAAATCTCTGTAAGTAAGGTGTATGTAACAGCAAAGGAGATGGGAAGTACATTGTCATTACATTTGGTGTAGAGGGAAAGAATGGGAACAGGAGTTCCTATTGAATGTTGAGCTGGGACCGAATATTGGATATTCATCAGGTTCCATGACTCACCAAATACCATATAATTCTCCATATGCTCTTCTCTGCACTTGGGATAGGCTGTTGTGTCTGAATTAGAAGTTAGAACAACACAACAAAGTTATTATGAGTTGTAAAAAACAACATCCATGCATGTACCACAAGCTATTAATCAAAATAGTTTATATTTGTAAACAAGAGTCGTCCAAGAAAGAGTCTAACTTCCGTTTTTTAATCCCTCATTCATTAGTTATCTTAGCAATGGAGCTTACGTAAGAGAAGAATTTAAGGATGACTAACAAACCAAATGTCGTCAGCACAAGGTTTCTTAGTTGTTATACTTTAGCTCACCGAGACTGCATGGAGTTTAGCTTCATTACATTGAACCCAAGCAATGAGGAGCTTGGCTAGTGATATGCATATTTTAATAGGAAAAATATAGGCTTATGAACATGAATTAAAAAAGAGTTGAATTTATTCCCATGGTGATCTCATGAAATGACTTCATGCTCATCTTACAATCAATGATTCCAATCACAAGTTTATATCAACATAATAACTTTATATGAACACAAGTATGAAATGGACGGATGAAGAAAGAATAAAAGATAAACTGTCAGAAGCCTTAGGAAGGAATAGAGAAAGGTGTGACACTTGTTGAAGTAGAGATTACTCCATGCTTCTCTAAGAAAACCTCCTAATGTTGAATCACTGACTCCTAAGAAATAAGATAAAACTCTATAATCTACTTCACACACACAAAGTTGTCAAAACTTGCTCTGAAATTTCAATATATCAAAAGTGATTTTACCAAGGATGAGGATGGCTATTTATAACCTGTGACATCCAAAATTCAAATATAAAATTCTGAGGAAATGTTTGCTACTCCTAGACATTGGAATTACCATTTATTTTAAGAAATGAAGAAATTTGAAGTGAAAGCCAAGGACAGACTCTCTCAGCCACTATATCAGAATGTTCAAATCCTATCACTTGGGCCGTTATTCATTTTTTCACATCCTCACTGCCAGATTAATTTCAAAAACTATTTAGTACATCAACTTAAACCAATGATAAGCATAGAAAACTGAACATGATTTGAAATCAAGCACCCATAGTTGCTTCCATTCATACCTCCAAAACTCAAGTCTTTGAAACACAATTCTGATAATATGAATCATACACTGTGGTACGTACATGCGATCACAGCCAAGATGAAATTGCAAGGATAACAAAAATGACAATGACAATTATTGGGAAACCAAAGAACACTTGTTTTCTCATAGATTTGGTGTATCTTTCTAACACACAAGTGTATCCAGGTAAGTGTATCTCTCAATTCTTTATGCTGAAATCATGCAATTTATTGGGAGGGGGTCATTATGCATTTGCTTTATTATGAGTTCTGAAGTATATTCTTTTATACTGTATGCTTATGTTATAATCATTTTTAGGTGTTAGTTCTTCTCTTGTTAACATCTGGCCGAGACCCTGGCATAATTCCACGCAATGCACATCCTCCAGAGCCAGAAGGTTTTGAAGGTAGTCTAGATGTTGGTGCTGGTCAAACTCCTCAATTGCGGTTACCTCGCATTAAGGAGGTTCAGGTCAATGGAATGACTGTTAAGGTCAAGTACTGTGATACTTGCATGCTCTACAGACCTCCTCGATGTTCTCACTGCTCGATTTGTAATAACTGCGTGGAACGGTTTGATCACCATTGTCCATGGGTTGGGCAGTGCATTGGGCTTGTAAGTAGACCTTTTGTTTGACTAAATTGATCTTTTAATGTTTAATCTGGTCCGCAGAATTTTCTATGCCAGGCAGAAAGTGTGGCTTGGTATCTGAGATGAATAGAATCTAATAGTTGTGGATTTAAAGAGATGGATGATCTCTATTGTCAGATTGGAATTTGTTGAGATAGTTTGTATTTTGTACATGAGATGTGCTGGAAAATATAGCATGTTTTAGTAATTTATTGTCAGCAGTTTATATTTTCAAAATTTAGTTCAGTCCTTGTCTGTTAAAATTTGAACCTCACGGTTGGTTATATGGTTATACAAATATATGGTATCTTTGGCAATACATAATAATGATGTGAATTTGTAGAACAGTCAACAGTCCAGCTTTAATTGAGAACTAGTGGATGATATGTGTTTATTGTCCATAAGGGGAATTGGCTTAAGGTTTGAGTGCTTTCGTATTTAATATGATCATTCTTTATAATTTACTTAGGAGCGTTTTCTGAATTTCATATAAGAAATCTAGGGTCAATTCTTGCTGGGTGGGTGTCATTTATTGATTATGATAAAGAGATATGCTATTCAATTATGCTTGGCTTCTAGTGAACACACCCCTTCCCCAAAAAGTGCTATGTGCTACTGCTGGAACTCTTTTTACTTTCATGGAAAAAACCGCAAATTTTAGGTTTCATTGAATTTAGAGTTAATATAAAAGATGTATCTTAATATTCTGTTGTACTCTATTTTCCTTTTCTTCATTTGAGGATTCTTTATTACCCTTTTCTTTATCTTCCTTTCAATTGTATATATAGTTCTGGTTCAGTGGCTTTTTCAGTTATCATTTGGCATGTTATTCTTGAATATTTTATGTATCTGAATGTTTGCACAATTGTTATGCAGCGTAATTATCGCTTCTTCTTCATGTTTGTCTTCTCAACTACACTACTTTGTATATATGTTTTCGCATTTTGTTGGGTCTATATTAGAAGAATTATGGAGTCAGAGGAGACAACAATTTGGAAGGCAATGATCAAAACTCCAGCCTCCATAGTGTTGATAATTTACACTTTCATATCAATGTGGTTTGTTGGTGGCCTGACTGCCTTTCATTTATATCTTATAAGTACAAATCAGGTAATCACTCCTTTTTAAAACCATTATATATACTTTAAAAATCTATCCTGATGAACTTACAACTTTATATGTGTCCATTCCTGTTACAGACCACATATGAGAACTTCAGATACCGATATGATCGACGGGCCAACCCTTATAACAGGGGAGTAATCAATAATTTCTTAGAGATATTTTTCACCAGCATTCCCCAATCAAAGAACAATTTCAGGGAAAAGGTACTGTTAATATATATGAAAATATCTTATAGAATATCTTAGATTATCCTCTAATTTTAGCTTCCTTATATTATAGTATTGATTACTATATTTCCTTGTATCGATTTGTTGGCATTATGATTACTATGAATAAGAGTTTAGCATTTTTTAAGTTTTATAATACATCAATACATTGTAAGAGCACTGCAGTGATTCATTATTTATCTCTCTTCCTCACTGTATATCTAAAACTATTTAATTTCAATGTTATCATAATGATACCTGTTGGAAGTCTCACATCGACTAGAGATAAGGCCAATTTATAATATATAACTGAGGTGCAAACCTCGTCTTACAAGCCGGGATGTGTTGGAAATTCCACGTCAACTAGAAATAAGGCCAATTTATAATATATAAGTGAGGTGCAAACATAATTAGTTACGATTAATACTAGTGTTATAGGTTTGTCGATAACATCGATTCTATGTTCCATTGAGTTAATATTAATTCAGTGTTACATTCTGTTTCCCTTTTAACATCAACAGGTGCCACTGGAACCAGTATTACCTGTTCGATCAGTTGGTGGAGGGTTTATGAGCCCGAGTATGGGAAAAGCCGTGGATGACATAGAGATGGGAAGAAAAACTGTGTGGGCCGACATGGGTACTGCTCTGGATCCTTCTGAAGGTCAATTAAACGAGCGTTTGGCTATTAAGGATGGTGAATTCGGTGAATTGTCCCCAGAAATTAGAACCACAGTGGATGAAACGAGTGATCGTGGTGGAATACATCCCAGGAGATCAAGCTGGGGAAGAAAAAGTGGAAGCTGGGAAATGTCTCCAGAAGTTCTTGCATTGGCATCAAGGGTTGGGGAATCAAATCGTATGGGTGGAGGTAGCAGCAGTTTGACCAGTGAAAACAGGCATACATAGCCACTGAAATTAATACTCTGGCAAAGGATTTTATTTGTTGTAATTAAAATATATTACATTTCTGATGTGGTAAATCAACAGCAAAATTAATTGTATTTTGCAATGTGGTGTTGGTTGAAGGCTTTGGAGGGTGTTTGTTAATGTTGTTTTAGCCATTGTGGCTCTAGGAAGGAAGAACTGTTGTGTTGCTGTGAGTGAGCTTTTCCTTTGCCTTGTGTTGTATCATACTTACCAATTAACCGTAGCCTTTGTCTTACCATTTACCAATTAACTCTAGTGTCTTCTTTCCAACTACAGTTCATACGTCTAGTCCAGATTTTTTTATTGGAATTTTTTACTGTTTTCTTCTTATCATTAGAAATACACGGTGGTATATTAATTTTTTTATTGGAATTTGTATAATGTTTTTGAAAAACATTATACAAAAATGTAAGGGTGCTGCTCCCTCCTTTACCCTAAGTGTTTCTGCATCTCTCCAATATTTTTTTTTATTCTAAAAATAATTTACATCTTTTCACTATTTTCTTTTATTCCAAAAATATCTTACACTTCTCCACTATCATCAACAATCTTTCTCTTTATGTCTCTGCATTAATAAAACATTCATATGACTTATATTTAAACTTGTGATATATTGCAAAATATAAAATTCAGAGGAAACTTCAATATTAGTGCTTCTACCGCTTCTATTTTATAAACTTAAAAGTCAGATGCAAATACAAAATAATAAACATAATAATATTAATAGTAAATAATATATTATTATTATTATTATTATTATTATATACTAATTTTATAATGATGAAAGAACTAAATAAATTTCAAATCTTTAACAAATAACTTTTCTTTTATATTTTAAGTATTTAATAATATTTTTATATTATTTATTTAATAAATTAAATATTTTATTCAAGTTATTTGAGTCAAACATGTCGGTAAGTTAAAACATAATACAATGTTAAAAATTATAGATATTAAATGTAAAAAAACACATATATATAAACATTTTTCTAGAAATTTAGAACAAAATTTTACCATTTATTAAGTAATTTGAAAAAAAAAATATTGAATACTGAAAATAAGATTGAATCAAACTTATTTAAAGGAAAGTGTAAATAAAATTTTGCAATATATCACAAGTTTAAATCTGAGTCATGTGAATGCTCGATTAATGTGGAGAGAAAAAGAGAAAGATTGTTAAATATAGTGGGAATATGTAGGATATTTTTGGAATAAAAGAAAATAGTGGGGAGATGTAAAGTATTTTTGGAATAAAAAAAAATAGTGAAGAGGTGGAGGAGCATTTGGGAGGGTGGAGGGAGCTAACACCCTAATTTTTTTTATTGGAATTTGTATAATGTTTTTGAAAAACATTATACAAAAATGTAATAGTGAATTCAAATTCTAAAATGTCATGCGGGCCTTTGTTGGTTTGCTTGTAGGATATTTCAATTCTAAGCATTAACTTCTTTACAAGAATTATTAATAAAATGTCATTATAGCCTATTTAACATCTATTTTGAAAGTAGATTCTTGTCAAGATTAGAAGTTTGTAACGTGTTTTTACGTCATTAAAATGTTAGTAAAAACATTTTAGTATATTTAAATATGGTTAGTTTTGGTATCATTTATGAATTGTGAAGTGTTTTATCCTTGATCCTGGACTGTTTTTCTCATCAGAAACTATATTATTCATAATTCAATATAAGGATTAAAATTAATATTTTTAAATGCTGGGACAACGACCAACTTTTCATGTGTTTTCTCTTTTACATTCGTCTATCACTTAAATGTTGGAACAAAGATAAATTTTTTCTTTTATTAAAAAAACCTTAAATTACCTTTTAGCTTTATTAATATAACATTCAAAAATTATTTTAATACTATTATACTAATAAAAAATAGATATTTTATTCAGAAAAAACAATTCATATATTAAAAGAAGGCTTCAGGAATACATTTATTATAAACTAATCGAGTCTGAGTTTAAAATAAGTGGACTAGTATTTTAATAAAACATAATTTGGAATCAAGTAATTTAAATACTTAAAATCTAATAAAAAATTTAGATTCATTTATTTAGCTTGACAAACCAGCTTGAAGTTCTAATTAACAAGCAGAGGCTTCATAATTTACTTTACTTGTTTACAGTTTTAATTTGTACCCTCCCTTCATTTCCATGTTAATGATTATAATGAGTAATTCGTTATTAACAAAGAAAGCGAAAATAACAAATGAGTATTTTAAAGAATTGAAAATAAAAAGACTATTATAAGAAAATGATAATAAAAGGTGAAATAACTTAACTATTCACACAATGAAAGGTTAACACGAATCTATATGAAAAACTCAAAATTATATATGCGCCTTTAATAAAAAAAAAAGGTTTATCATTTACTATTAAATTAATCGCTACCGGTGAATTAAGAATCAAATAATTTAGTGATGGTCTGCCATTAAAATTATATTTTTTAATATATATATATATATATATATATATATATATATATATATATATATATATATATAT
>NW_025912461.1:71587-83338 GCF_018835915.1 Vigna umbellata
TATATATATATATATATATATATATATATATAGTGTCTATTGAAAGATGACGGTTAGACCAAGAAGTTGATTTCTGAAGAGTTGGTAGCCTTTGGATGTGAAGTTTGACTTTAGTCTACTTTGTAGGGTCTAAAGCTTTTTCTCATAGCCTTAAGCAAAACTTGAGCTTGTACGATGTGACAGGGTAGATGGCTTCAAGGAAGCATTTCTAGAATGTTCTTTTCTCACAACGTCTTTTTCTTGGGTGCTGTGGTGTTGATTGTATCTTTCTACTTTATTGATCAACATGAACATCAATAAACAAAGAATTTCTTGCATTGAAGTACTTTTTTGTACATACATTAAATGTTTTGAACGTTGATAGGCGTTAAGCAGAGTACCGTGTTCAAGACATTTCATCATTTGTTATTTCATTAATAAATGCATCATTTGGTAAGACAAATCACATGTATATTCATTAGATGATATTATCATGAGATGCTTTCTCAAGGTTGAAGATTTTAGCAGTCACTTATCAGATGATGTTTTCTCTAGAAAGCTTTGCTTGATATAACACTGTATTGAATGAAAAATCTCTTTTATCCTTAATGATATATAAGAGATAGACTTATGTTTTCATAAGAAGTTGACTTATTTTGCTCATATAGTCTATTGGTAGACTTCAATGAGAGACACTTTCTTTTAGACATTATTTATGATTTTCTAATTCATTTAAATAGTTTGGTCTAGAAAGGCATTACTTCAACTCTTCGCTTCAAATGTTATAAAACTCTTCTTGACTAGATGCCACTATTTTTAGAAACTTTTCCTACACAACAATATTTTGTTTAATGCTTTTTTAAACTTCAAAATTTGGATTGCTTAGGCAGTCTCTTCTCTAGAGGATTTTGTCTTAATATATATATATATATATATATATATATATATATATATATTGTACTATATGAAATACATCAATCAGAGTTAATGATCATTTATGGGCAGTTAGTAGGTATAGTAGCAGGTTCATGGGTCAGATTGCCTTACGCTTTACAAATACAAATATATGATATTAATAATTGATTATTGGGTTTGATTGCCTAAAAATATATTGCACTAATGATTAATCAATGGGCTTGGCTGCCACAAGCCCTATAAATATACGATTGATGTCCAGGTAAAGACAACCTTGATTTACCTTAATAAAATAAAGACCTCTTTGAAAAAGATATCTGACTTGAGCGTCAGAGTATCTTCTCCAGGTCAATAGCCCATCAGAGTGGATTGCGTTCTCGGAGAGGATTGGACGATTGAAAGATAACAAAGCAAGGAAGGATGACTGACCCTCAAACATTTGGCGCCCACCATGGGGCCGAGCAGCATTCCCATGAAACCAAGAGGAGCCAGACGCGCACCCGGTCTCGACATCATTACTTGGTATCAATACCAGATTTTGCAACAAGAGCAAAAAATTCCATAATTATTTCTAAAGACATATCTTTTGTTTTAAGAAATTTCAGTTAACCATTAGAGCTTTACAAGGCAAAAAATTAAATGCCACGATATAAAAATAAATTATAAAATATTGAAGTGTTTACTTTATTTTGTTTAATGCATATTTTTGTGAGTAAAAATATCCTACACAGGAAGGTTCAGTCCCTTCCTGCTCGATCAGTTGGACCACCTACGTTCAGCCTTGTCAATTCTAATGACTTTTTCATTATAAAAATAAATTATAAAATGTTGACGCGTTTACTTTATTTTGTTTAACGCATATTTTTATGAGTAAAAATATCTGGCACAGAGTCCCTTCCCGCTCGGTCAGTTGGACCACCTACCTTAAGCCTTTTCAGGTTCTAATGGCCTTTCATTATAAAAATAAATTATAAAATGTTGAACTTTTTCCCTATTTTGTTTACCGCATATTTTTGTGAGAAAAAATATCTGGCACAGGAAGGTTCAGTCCCTTCCTGCTCAGTCAGTTGGACCACCTACGTTCAGCCTTGGCAGGTTCTAATGGCTCTTCATTATAAAAATAAATTACAAAGAATTTATATTATATTCTTTAACGCATATTTTCGTGAGTCAAAATATCTTGCACAGGAAGGTTCAACCGTTCGGTCAGTTGGACCACATACGTTCAGCTTTGGCAGGTTCTAATGGCCTTTCATTATAAAAATAAAGAATTTATTTTATTTTGTTTAATGCATATTTTCGTGAGTGAAAATATCTTGCACAGGAAGGTTCAACCACTCGGTCAGTTGGACCACCTATGTTCCGCCTTGGCAGGTTCTAATGGCTTTTCATTATAAAAATAAATTATAAAGAATTTATTTTATTTTGTTTAACGCATATTTTTGTGAGTGAAAATATCCTGCATAGGAAGGTTCAGTCGCTCGGTCAATTGGACAACCTACGTTCAACCTTGGCAGGTTCTAATGACTCTTCATTATAAAAGTAAATTATAAAGAATTTATTTTATTTTGTTTAACGCATATTTTTGTGAGTAAAAATAGCTTGCACAAGAAGGTTTAGTCCCTTCCCGCTCGGTGAGTTGGACCACCTACGTTCAGCCTTGTCAGGTTTCAATGGTTTTTAATTATAAAAATCAATTATAAAATATTGAAGCATTTACTTTATTTTTGTGAGTGAAAATATCCTGCACAGGAAGGTTCAGTCTCTTCCCGTTCAGTGTCTTCCCGTTCAGTCAGTTGGACCACCTACGTTCAACCTTGTCAGGTTTCAATGGCTTGGCTCTCGTTCGAACATCAACTGGGCACCTCTACCCTCGTTAAGCGACCAGAGCGGTGCCTATTTATATTATCATAATCAATGTCCTCATCTATTTTGTAGGTCACAAGGTAGTAAAACACTACAACTCATCTGTGACATATCCGAACGGTCTTGCCTACCTGACCATCTAACTTCATAACTTAAACTATTTTGCTATTAATTTGATTGGCTACATTGTTCTGACCAATTGAATTCGAATTGCTATATTTTGAAAAGTGCAGATGACATGACCCTACGCACAAACCACTCGACCAACCACAGCACCGTCCGGTGATTCAAAAGCGAAATCACCTCAACCTGGGGCGAAGGGAGCTTCAAAAGCGAACTCCAAAATTACGCCGCTCAATGATTGAAAAGAAAAATCACCTCAACCTAGGGTAAAGAGAGCTTCAAAAGTGAACTCCAAAATTACGTCGCCCGATGATTCAAAAGCGAAATCACCTCAACCTAGGGAGAAGGGAACTTTAAAAGCGAACTCCCAGATTACGCCGCCCGGTGATTTAAAATCGAAATCACCTCAACCCAGGGCGAAGGGATCTTCGAAAGTGAACTCCAAAATTACACCGCCCGAGAAATCACCTCAACCTAGTGCGAAGGGAGCTTCAAAAGCGAACTCCTAGATTATGCCGCCTGGTGATTCAAAAGCAAAATCACCTCAATCCAGGGCGAAGGAAGCTTCAAAAGCGAACTCCTAAATTGTGTCGCCAGTGATTCAAAAGCGAAATCACCTCAACCTAGGGCGAAGGGAGCTTCAAAAGAGAACTCTTAGATTGTGGCTCTAGGTGATTCAAAAGCGAAATAACCTCAACCTAGGGCAAAAGGAGCTTCAAAAGCGAACTCCTAGATTACGCCGCTAGGTGATTCAAAAGCGAAATCACCTCAACCCGGGGCGAAGGGAGCTTCAAAAGAAAACTCGAAAATTACGCGCCCGATGATTCAAAAGCGAAATCACCTCAACCTTGGGTGAAGGGAACTTCAAAAGCGAACTCCTAGATTGTGCCGCTTGATGATTCAAAAGCGAATTCACCTCAACCGAGGGCGGAAAGAGCTTTAAAAGAGAACTCCTAGATTGCGACGCCTAGAGTTTGTGTTAACTCATTGGCAAATGTACCAAATCGTATCAAGTAATATAAAATGGTAAGACCAGATATCGTTTCCCAAGAGACTCGTGTAACACTAATTAATTGCACGATTAACAACTCATTTAGATTAAACGAATATAAGAATAAGAGCAATAAAATAAATTGACAAAGAAAATAAAAGTGGTCTTTGGCATCCGAGACGCTTAAGAGCGGAAAAGATTAGAATTGGTATGAGATGACAATGTTAAGGTTAGTTTTGACCTATTTAACTTTCATGCATATTAGAACTCATCTTCTTCATTGGAATGGTAATGTCACTTACTAAATTACTTAGAACCCAATCCCTTGGCGTAAAAAGCCCATCCTTGATTATTAGACCTCAATCCCTTGAATCCCTAATAATCAATTCCGCATTAAGAAAAGAAGCTTAAGACTACCAAACGTCCCATCTTTATCCCTATATAATATTTCCTTTAGGTGAAATCCTCTGGATCATGGTTCCTAAGTATTTCCCAATAACAAAGAAATCTAATCATCAAGCTATGAATGGCCAAAACATAACAAGCATTAAGAATAGGAGAAAATCACTAGCATTCAATGAAAGAAGCATAAGATATTTAAAACATGTTCAAATACATGAAGAGCCTTAAAGCTTACAACATGACCATGGAAGAAGAAGAAGAACTCAAAGAGGAAGAAGGGAGTGTTCCCACAAACCCTAGCCGCCCTCTAAGCTCTCCTCTGAATGAAATCACGCCTCAGCGCGGGCACACCAGAAATCAGCTTCTGTGCAGTTGGTGCAGGTGACACTCAGGGCCCCTGACCCAGGGCCCTCAGCCTGACTTTTCTGCACTACATCTTTTTCTTTTTTTCTGCAGTTCTGCTTGCTTCTTGTGGTTGGTTCAGCTCTATACATTGTTGAAGATTCTTCCAAGCACATTATTAGTTACAAAATAAAGGGATTATAAATGAACTTACATCAAAGTAGCCCAAAACACAATTATTCATAAAACTAAGATAAAAGAGAGGATTAAGCAAGTTATAAACTCAAAAAGAGTTGATTTTGTATCAAAATTACATTAAAGATTACGGTAAAATCAACCGTTATCACAACCCCAAACTTGAAACTTTTCTTGTCATCAAGCAAAAGTACTTCACCTAGAAAAAAATTCAATTGCAATGGTCTAATGACTCAAACACAATTTTAATTAAATAAATGAAATCAATCATGCTTGCTCATCTTATAAATCACATTCAAGAGATAATATGGTTTCAACAAGCTAAACATCAATCATGGTGCTCACAGTTCAAAATTAGAAGATAAATGCAAATGATAGAACGACAAGTTGTTTTCATTGAATGCATGGAACCAGTCCTCACCAAGGAAAGTGTTTCACTCAAGCACAATGGTGTATAAGGATGTGTGTCTAACTCTCAACTATCATAGTGTTACATAAATCAACTTTGTCTTTTGTTTCAACAATATCAAACACATTCACAAGCAAGTTATCATCACAAGGACTTTTCAAGGCTTGTAATGTGGCTGGGCTAAGAAGAAAATTTGGTTTTTCTGGACAACAAAACTCCTTGAGTTAAGAGAGTAAACAATTTACTTCATAATTTTAACATTAATCTCTCTTTCTGCTTTTCACTTAAGAAACCACTTCTCAACTTAATCCTAACTTTTATTCATTGAGCTCATCTTCTTTTCTTCTTCTTTCTTCTTTTGCTTTTCTCTTGCTTTGTTCAATGCTCTTTTTCTTTTTCTTTTAACTTTTTCCAACAATCCCAAACTTGAACCATTCTCCAGTACCATACATGCATACTCTACTCAACTCAAGGCAAGGATTTCAAGGGTTTTTCACATTAAGCTCAAGGTTCAAAGGATAAAACAAATTTTAGGGTTAAAATGTTGGCATTGGCTTAAAAGGGAGAAGAACATATGACCTTGATCATTTGTAACAAGCAAGCAAATAGTTCAAACAGAGAAACTCAGGCAAAATCAACTGTGATTCCAAAGTAATAGCACTCAACAATAAATCTAAAGCACAACATCTCACAAGTTAATTCAAAGGTTCCAAAATTTGATAAACATTGTTAACACCCATTTTTTTCCGGGTAAATAAAATTTATCACAAAATTAAATAAATAAAAATATAAGAACAAATATTAAAAACTAATAAAATACTATTTTTTTTACTGTTTGCACCCCCTAATTAAATTTTTAACCCATAGCCCAATGACCCAAAATAATCCCACATTTTTTTACTTCCTCACCACTTTTTTTTTCTTATCACACCTCACTCTCCATATCACCTTCCACATCACATTCCACATCATCTTCCACATTATCCTCCACATCACCAACATTTTTCATTTACTATTACATTTTTTATATATTTATTTTTATTTAAATTTTTTTCCTAACTTTTCTAATTTTTCCACCTACTTTTTTATTATATTTTATTTCACCTAATTTCTCCATCCACTTTTTATATTATTTCTTTTACTTATTTTCCACATTAACTTTTACTATTTACTATATTTTATTTCACCTACTTTCTCCACCAACTTTTTATATTATTTCTTTCACTTATTTTTCACTTTAACTTTTACTATTTATTATCTTTTATTTCACCTACTTTCTCCACCAACCTTTTATATTATTTCTTTCACTTATTTTTTACATTAACTATTATTATTTACTTTTTTTTATTATATTTTATTTCATCTATTTTTCCACCCACTTTTTATATTATTTCTTTCATTTATTTTTCACATTAACTTTTACTATTTACTATATTTTATTTCACGTACTTTCTTCACCAACTTTTTATATTATTTCTTTCACTTATTTTCCACATTAACTTTTTTTATTCATCTTTTCTATTATATTTTATTTCACATAACTTTTCCACCCACTTTTTTATATTATTTCTTTCACTTATTTTCCACATTAACTTTTACTATTTACTATATTTTATCTCACCTAATTTCTCCACCAACTTTTTTATATTATTTCTTTCACTTATTTTCCACATTAACTTTTAGGCATAATACCCAATTTTGTCCCCACTTTGGTTCGGAAATCTCAAGTTAGTCCCTTTATAGAAAAGTGAGTTTAATGGATCCTTACTTGTAATTAATTGACTCTAATGAGTCCCTTCCGTTAAATAGAAGGAAACGGAGTTAGTGGACTGATGATGTGGCAGTTGTCTTTGGTGAGGTGTCAATACGCAATTGACATAGTGCTTACGTGGTGTTAGGGTTCCCCATTTTCAAATTGGGTATTATGCCTATTAAAAATTGGGGATAAAGGATTTGGGGCTCATTTGTTCGAGACTAGGGCATGTCCGAGAAAGAAGACAGAGGCAGGCAGTGTTTCGAGATTACAAGTGATCGCGGGAACTCGTAAGAACTTTTAGACAAAGCATTTGTGAGTGGACGACCATTGGTGGGGTAAATAAGGAAAAGCGACTTTCGAAGGTGCGTTTATGGTAGGTTTTGTTCTGTGTTTCGTTGCTTTCGTTGTGGTCCCCCCAGAAGTTTTGATTTATTTTATGGTTTGTCTGTGTTGTGTGCCCCATTGTCAGTGCATTTGCTTTGTTTCTGTTGCGACGTTGTCGTTGTGGTCCCCCTTCACAGTGTGTGGTACTGTGTTGTGGCATTTGCTTTATTTAATGTCATAAATGTGGTTTTGTTTTGTTTGAGTTGTTTATGGTCTGTACAGTAGTATGTTTATGCTTTGTTTTTTGCTTAGATATCATTTGGGTTAAGGGTTAAGCATAGATTAACTAACTGTGACCAATTTTATATTAGATAATATGGCCAACTCACACATTGAAGTCGTGTTTCACCATGGGGGGAAATTTGAGAATAATGGGACATTTGGATATCACTATGGTGAAACCACAACTATAAAAATAGACCCTGATCGATGGAGTTATTTTGAAATATTAAGCATTGTAAAGGAGATGGGTTATAGGAATGTAAAGGACTTATGGTATTCATTGGGTCGTGGTCCTGTATTAGAAGATTGTNCACAGGAAGGTTCAGTCCCTTCCTGCTCAGTCAGTTGGACCACCTACGTTCAGCCTTGGCAGGTTCTAATGGCTCTTCATTATAAAAATAAATTACAAAGAATTTATATTATATTCTTTAACGCATATTTTCGTGAGTCAAAATATCTTGCACAGGAAGGTTCAACCGTTCGGTCAGTTGGACCACATACGTTCAGCTTTGGCAGGTTCTAATGGCCTTTCATTATAAAAATAAAGAATTTATTTTATTTTGTTTAATGCATATTTTCGTGAGTGAAAATATCTTGCACAGGAAGGTTCAACCACTCGGTCAGTTGGACCACCTATGTTCCGCCTTGGCAGGTTCTAATGGCTTTTCATTATAAAAATAAATTATAAAGAATTTATTTTATTTTGTTTAACGCATATTTTTGTGAGTGAAAATATCCTGCATAGGAAGGTTCAGTCGCTCGGTCAATTGGACAACCTACGTTCAACCTTGGCAGGTTCTAATGACTCTTCATTATAAAAGTAAATTATAAAGAATTTATTTTATTTTGTTTAACGCATATTTTTGTGAGTAAAAATAGCTTGCACAAGAAGGTTTAGTCCCTTCCCGCTCGGTGAGTTGGACCACCTACGTTCAGCCTTGTCAGGTTTCAATGGTTTTTAATTATAAAAATCAATTATAAAATATTGAAGCATTTACTTTATTTTTGTGAGTGAAAATATCCTGCACAGGAAGGTTCAGTCTCTTCCCGTTCAGTGTCTTCCCGTTCAGTCAGTTGGACCACCTACGTTCAACCTTGTCAGGTTTCAATGGCTTGGCTCTCGTTCGAACATCAACTGGGCACCTCTACCCTCGTTAAGCGACCAGAGCGGTGCCTATTTATATTATCATAATCAATGTCCTCATCTATTTTGTAGGTCACAAGGTAGTAAAACACTACAACTCATCTGTGACATATCCGAACGGTCTTGCCTACCTGACCATCTAACTTCATAACTTAAACTATTTTGCTATTAATTTGATTGGCTACATTGTTCTGACCAATTGAATTCGAATTGCTATATTTTGAAAAGTGCAGATGACATGACCCTACGCACAAACCACTCGACCAACCACAGCACCGTCCGGTGATTCAAAAGCGAAATCACCTCAACCTGGGGCGAAGGGAGCTTCAAAAGCGAACTCCAAAATTACGCCACTCAATGATTGAAAAGAAAAATCACCTCAACCTAGGGTAAAGAGAGCTTCAAAAGTGAACTCCAAAATTACGTCGCCCGATGATTCAAAAGCGAAATCACCTCAACCTAGGGAGAAGGGAACTTTAAAAGCGAACTCCCAGATTACGCCGCCCGGTGATTTAAAATCGAAATCACCTCAACCCAGGGCGAAGGGATCTTCGAAAGTGAACTCCAAAATTACACCGCCCGAGAAATCACCTCAACCTAGTGCGAAGGGAGCTTCAAAAGCGAACTCCTAGATTATGCCGCCTGGTGATTCAAAAGCAAAATCACCTCAATCCAGGGCGAAGGAAGCTTCAAAAGCGAACTCCTAAATTGTGTCGCCAGTGATTCAAAAGCGAAATCACCTCAACCTAGGGCGAAGGGAGCTTCAAAAGAGAACTCTTAGATTGTGGCTCTAGGTGATTCAAAAGCGAAATAACCTCAACCTAGGGCAAAAGGAGCTTCAAAAGCGAACTCCTAGATTACGCCGCTAGGTGATTCAAAAGCGAAATCACCTCAACCCGGGGCGAAGGGAGCTTCAAAAGAAAACTCGAAAATTACGCGCCCGATGATTCAAAAGCGAAATCACCTCAACCTTGGGTGAAGGGAACTTCAAAAGCGAACTCCTAGATTGTGCCGCTTGATGATTCAAAAGCGAATTCACCTCAACCGAGGGCGGAAAGAGCTTTAAAAGAGAACTCCTAGATTGCGACGCCTAGAGTTTGTGTTAACTCATTGGCAAATGTACCAAATCGTATCAAGTAATATAAAATGGTAAGACCAGATATCGTTTCCCAAGAGACTCGTGTAACACTAATTAATTGCACGATTAACAACTCATTTAGATTAAACGAATATAAGAATAAGAGCAATAAAATAAATTGACAAAGAAAATAAAAGTGGTCTTTGGCATCCGAGACGCTTAAGAGCGGAAAAGATTAGAATTGGTATGAGATGACAATGTTAAGGTTAGTTTTGACCTATTTAACTTTCATGCATATTAGAACTCATCTTCTTCATTGGAATGGTAATGTCACTTACTAAATTACTTAGAACCCAATCCCTTGGCGTAAAAAGCCCATCCTTGATTATTAGACCTCAATCCCTTGAATCCCTAATAATCAATTCCGCATTAAGAAAAGAAGCTTAAGACTACCAAACGTCCCATCTTTATCCCTATATAATATTTCCTTTAGGTGAAATCCTCTGGATCATGGTTCCTAAGTATTTCCCAATAACAAAGAAATCTAATCATCAAGCTATGAATGGCCAAAACATAACAAGCATTAAGAATAGGAGAAAATCACTAGCATTCAATGAAAGAAGCATAAGATATTTAAAACATGTTCAAATACATGAAGAGCCTTAAAGCTTACAACATGACCATGGAAGAAGAAGAAGAACTCAAAGAGGAAGAAGGGAGTGTTCCCACAAACCCTAGCCGCCCTCTAAGCTCTCCTCTGAATGAAATCACGCCTCAGCGCGGGCACACCAGAAATCAGCTTCTGTGCAGTTGGTGCAGGTGACACTCAGGGCCCCTGACCCAGGGCCCTCAGCCTGACTTTTCTGCACTACATCTTTTTCTTTTTTTCTGCAGTTCTGCTTGCTTCTTGTGGTTGGTTCAGCTCTATACATTGTTGAAGATTCTTCCAAGCACATTATTAGTTACAAAATAAAGGGATTATAAATGAACTTACATCAAAGTAGCCCAAAACACAATTATTCATAAAACTAAGATAAAAGAGAGGATTAAGCAAGTTATAAACTCAAAAAGAGTTGATTTTGTATCAAAATTACATTAAAGATTACGGTAAAATCAACCGTTATCACAACCCCAAACTTGAAACTTTTCTTGTCATCAAGCAAAAGTACTTCACCTAGAAAAAAATTCAATTGCAATGGTCTAATGACTCAAACACAATTTTAATTAAATAAATGAAATCAATCATGCTTGCTCATCTTATAAATCACATTCAAGAGATAATATGGTTTCAACAAGCTAAACATCAATCATGGTGCTCACAGTTCAAAATTAGAAGATAAATGCAAATGATAGAACGACAAGTTGTTTTCATTGAATGCATGGAACCAGTCCTCACCAAGGAAAGTGTTTCACTCAAGCACAATGGTGTATAAGGATGTGTGTCTAACTCTCAACTATCATAGTGTTACATAAATCAACTTTGTCTTTTGTTTCAACAATATCAAACACATTCACAAGCAAGTTATCATCACAAGGACTTTTCAAGGCTTGTAATGTGGCTGGGCTAAGAAGAAAATTTGGTTTTTCTGGACAACAAAACTCCTTGAGTTAAGAGAGTAAACAATTTACTTCATAATTTTAACATTAATCTCTCTTTCTGCTTTTCACTTAAGAAACCACTTCTCAACTTAATCCTAACTTTTATTCATTGAGCTCATCTTCTTTTCTTCTTCTTTCTTCTTTTGCTTTTCTCTTGCTTTGTTCAATGCTCTTTTTCTTTTTCTTTTAACTTTTTCCAACAATCCCAAACTTGAACCATTCTCCAGTACCATACATGCATACTCTACTCAACTCAAGGCAAGGATTTCAAGGGTTTTTCACATTAAGCTCAAGGTTCAAAGGATAAAACAAATTTTAGGGTTAAAATGTTGGCATTGGCTTAAAA
>NW_025912462.1:0-68752 GCF_018835915.1 Vigna umbellata
ATATAATGCTACAATATATCAATTATGAATTATCAAGTGTGAGATTATGGGATGTTACAATCACTCACCTTGGGCCATATTGGAAGCACCCAAGACTAGGACCTCCTGCTACTACTCACGACATGGTTCAATCCGCTCTACTTGAGAATGATTGACCATTGTAGTTTCAGGATAACCCCCAAGACTGAGCTTCCATGTAAATCATTCTAAACACACTAAAAGGGGCACCACCATGTATCCCTCCCTTGAGGATCAAGTAATTACGTCCAATACTGATACTTTTCACTTTCAACACAACAATACATCATACCTTCACATACTTTCAATTTAACCACATTACAACAATCATACTTTACACGAAAATCATCACACACACTTAATTTACCCAAAACAATAGCTAAAGAACTTGAACCGAACGCTAGGAGCTTTGGTTGAGCACTTAGAGTTTTGGCCTAACACTATGAGCTTTGGTCGAGCACTTAGAGCTTTGGCCGAGCACTTAGAGCTTTGGCCGAACACTTACAGCTTTAGCCAAACACTTAGAGCTTTGAGACCGAGTGCCAGTAAAAGACCGAACATTCATTAAGAGACCGAGTGTCAGTACAAGACCGAACACTCTTTAAGAAACCGAGTGCCAGTACAAGACTGAACACTCTTTAAGAAACCGAGTGCCAATACAAGACTGAACACTCTTTAAGAGACCGAGTGCCAATAAAAGATCGAACACTCTTTAAGAAACTGAGTGCCAGTACAAGACTGAACACTCTTTAAGAGACTGAGTGCCAGTACAAGACCGGACACTCTTTAAGAGACCGAGTGCCAGTAAAAGACCGAACACTCTTTAAGAAACCGAGTGCCAGTACAAGACCGGACACTCTTTAAGAGACCGAGTGCCAGTACAAGACCAAACACTCTTTAAGAAACCGAGTGTCAATACAAGACCGAACACTCTTTAAGAGACCGAGTGCCAGTACAAGACCAAACACTCTTTAAGAAGCCGAGTGCCAGTACAAGACCGAACACTCTTTAGGAGACCGAACGGTCAACAGTAGCGTTCTGCAGAATTCTGCATAATTGCGAACATAACCCAACATGACCATTTCTAACCATTTTTACTAACTTCTAACACCCTTAATTCTTGTTTTATACTTAATTAAACTAATCTAAATAATTATAAACATTCCTAAAACCATTCTAAAGTGATTAAGACTCAATTTCAACTCTAAAACACCAATTTTCCCAACTTAGGGAACTAAAAACCAATCCTACTGCTTTGCACATATTTTGATCAATTTAGTGACTCAAACAAGTCACAATACACTAGCTAAGATTGCCCCAACAGCCTAATTGCGCTTTAGGCCCCAAATGGCCAAAATTACTACCTCACTTCCCCCAATTTGCCCTAAAACACCAAAATTTCACTTAACTTTCCATTTCATTCAAGCTATAACAGATTTATCACTCAAAGCACTTCCAACACGCCCAATTACAGAAGCTAGATTCAACAAATGCAGTTTACAGACCTCACACTACAATTTCATACATCACATGCATCAACATGTATGACCAACTTACTTTAGAGCTTAAACAAGCAAACCAAACAACACACCCATTAAGAAATTTAACATACATACAAATATTGCAAGCAAATTGAAAACAGTATTTAGCTCCCATTACCTTAGGGTTTCACAACTAAGCTCACAACTTGATTCAACAGTGCTTGACTCTGCAAGAACTCAACCAAACCCTACAAACCACCCAATGGGTGATAGAACATCTC
Organism: Vigna umbellata; assembly: GCF_018835915.1. The sequence goes on from NW_025912462.1 coordinate 1,781, forward strand.
TTTAGAGCTAATTTTTTGACAAGAAATTGAAGGAGAAGGTTTCTAATTACTTGAAATTAGTAGAATAGCATGCCCTAGGTTCCAAAACAGAGGAGGAAAAGAGGAAAATTACTTACCGGTTCGAATGAAGGAAGTAATCGATTCAAAATAGAGCCCTCTACGCTGTGGACGCTTGGACACCACCTAAACGGACATGCACTTAGTCAGTGAGAGTGAAGGTCAGAGAGAAGGCATAGGAACTTGGAGTTCTGAGTTTTAGAGAGAGGTTGGGTATTTATGCTAATGAACCAAGATATATTTAAAATCCATTTATATTAAAATAAAATCTGGTCTCATTAGTATAATACACATATTTACTCTTTTAACCCATTTTACATGTTGTCACATAAAAAAATTAATAATATTTAAATTAGAATGAAATAAAAAAAATTAATAATATTTAAATTAGAATGAAATATGATTAGTATAGTAGAAACTACCAATTAAAAAAGAAATATATTAAAATATATATAAAATAAATTATATAGGAAATGAAAAATAATATGGATTTAAAAAGTGAATTTTAAAGATAAATAGTTAAATGGTAAAATTTGTAGTCTATATAATCAAACCTAAAATATAACTTTCTTTACTTTTTTTTAACTATCCTTATAAACCATAAAAAAAAAAAAAAGAGATCTTACAGTCTCTCGTCCAAGAATATAATCCATATTTTATAAGTATCTCTTAGAATAAATAATTTTCAAGGAACGGTTATGTATTTTGATAATTCCTATTATATACAAACAGTAAAACTTGTATTTGTACGTGTATATTGAAAATAATGCATAAAAAGAAAGTAAGGTGGGCGTTAAAATCGATGTGGGACCTAATTTACATAAATATCCTCTCACCTTCCCTCAACTACCTCAACTTATTTTTCTCCACGTGTTCACACGTGTTTTTTACCTTACCTTTTTGGTTTGTCTGTGTCTGAATTTCACTTGCCACAGTTGCAGGTTCTTGTCCTTGAGGAAAGAGTTCTGTACAAAAGCAGCCAAATTCAAGCCTTCAGTGTTTTCTGTGATTTTCTTAAGCCAAACGGCAAGCAGACCATGTCCTAAGAAGGGACAAATTAAAAAACATAATGGTAGTGCGAGAAATATTTATGTACATATTATAAAAATAAAATAACTATGAAATTAAATTTTTAATTTTTTTAAAAAGAAAAAGATAATAATAAATTATAATATCAAATAAATGTAAAAAAATATAGTGTCAAAATATATTTTTTAATTAAAGAAAATGCTGATTGTGACACCGGGCACTGACAAGGGCGGAAAGTGAATGGTCGGTGCAAGAGGCATGGTGCAAGGGGCACTGACAATGAGCGACTCCTGGCAGGCTTCCAGTGGAAGGGGCATATGGACGAATCGAACATACACCGGAATGAGAGGGATCTCGAAACCGTACAGGTATGAAACTATACAGTTGAATGATAGCTTAAAGGGATTGATTTGGCTACTCATGTCACCAAAAATACATTTGTTTTTCGGTAGCCTAACTCATAAGAATTCCATGGTTAAGCGAGCTTGGGGGTAGTCGATATTCCTTGTAAGTTTTACACTGATCGTATTTTTAATTGGCTTAATTAGCTATCTTTTCAATATTAAAAAATTTCTTCCCTCAACTGTTTAAAATTCTCAATACAATATAGTGAATTTTTTTCATCAATGAATTTATATTTTTTCTTTCATTTTATTTAATTTAATAATTAACTCACTCTTAAAAAATAGTCTTTAAGTAAAAACGATTAAAGAAAAATAAAAATCGATAAGTTAAATACGATAAAATTGAAATAACACTCAAATAAATAAGAAAACGGTCAATAGAATTACTTTTTTGATAAAATTTAATTAAAAATGCTTTAATATATAACTTAAAGCTTAATTAAAATTAATTTGTTTTTACATAAATCATTAGATTTAAAATTCAATCATTTTTTAGAACTGAAATAATAAATTATATATAATTTGTAATTTAAAAAAATATCACCACTGCTTGCACCAATTTTATCAAATACAATTTGTTGCTCAAAGTTTAATAGAATTTATTATAGACTTCATTTTAGTTAAATTTTAGTTTGTCATAAAATATATACTTTTTAAATAAAAAAATAGATTAAAAAGTGTTTAAAGAACATAATAAATCTTTTTGCATATAGTTAAAAAAGTGCAATATGTAATTTAAAAAGTGAGAATTTTAAGGTTTTTCAAAATAATAAATGGCAAGGCCACCCAAACAGTTTAATATTATTATATTTAGTGAAGGCAGTAGTTGGGTTGCATGTTTAATAAAAATGAAGGTGATGATTGCGGGAAAAAGATAGAATACAAGCGTCACGTGGCTAAATTTCTTAAGCCATTATTTATGGTGGCTTTGTATAGTTTTTGTTTAATACGGTTAAGATAATATAGCCATGTGTATTAATGTCAAGTGAAAAAATAACTAACCTTTTAAATAAAACTATAATGCAGTCTTAAGTTAATAAATAATAAATTAAGTATGTCTTGTTATTTCAAATTTTAAATTCTTTTATAAAGTACAGGAGCATATACTTATTTATGTGAAAAACTTAAGGAAAAATAATTAAAATTATAATAATTTGTTTTAATCATATTTTCTACAGGTAAGATTGGGTAAATTTTGGGCAAAATTCATTATTCAAGTTACTATTATAATATTAGACTGGATTTTTTTAATTTTTTGTAAGTTAAATCTAATTCATACCAATACGGATTGGATTAAATTGGATAAATTGAGTCAAAATTTTGAAATTTTAAAAAGATATTATAATTTTTAAATATCAACATAATGAAAAAAATAATACAATTTTTATAAAAATTAGTTCAAGACTTCAAAATGCTATAGGAAAAGAAAAAGATAACACAATATGTTCATAAGATAAATTTAAGAGTAAGTTTTGGATTGAGTTTTAGGTTTCACACGAAACCCATCATTCAACCCGTACAAAAGTTGGTTAAGTCAAATTTGACGTAATTATAAATAAAACTTAATCTAATATAATTAGGTTGAATAAAGTTAACTTGAGTCATAAGTAATATAACATAATGAATATCCTTAATATTTTTTTGTTATATAACTTAAAAAAATAGAAAAAAAAATTGTCCAAAATTCACTATAACGTAAAAAGGTAAAGAAAATCATAATAAAGTAAGAAAGATTAGATGTATAGTTATAATTTTAACATACCATTACTAACTTGGTGTGTTTTCGTATAAAATATTACAACATATATGAAAAAAATTAAAGCAAAGACACTGGATTTGAGTTGGAAAACTAAAAGCTATAATTTTTTAGATCTTCATTCCTTATTTTTATATCCAATTAATTTCATATTTAAAAGAAAAAAAATCAATATCAAATGTGTGTGCATGTGTATCCTTACATAAAGATTAGCCATTATGCAATTTGAAACATGTTATGCATTGGACATATCATTTGGATGTTATATGGTCTATGTTCTATAAATTACGAGAGTGGTAGTAATAATTCATGATTTTTGAAAAAGTTATGATTCAAGATACTCAAAAGCTAAAGATACTCTAAATCATACAACCTTTAATAGTTCTTTTTGGACATTTATACAAGAAAGCACAACCATGATGTTCTAATACATACAACTATGTATGCATGTAAAAAAAATCTAATAACTTAAATGCTAGAAATGGAGATAGTCTTCTACACGACTAAAATATACATACAGGTCTTAATTGTATACTATTTACAGTTGTTACTAGTGCAGTTAAGGAAAACAACAACGGTTATTTTTGTTTATAGGCACCGGTTCCGCAACCGAGACATATATAAGCGAGGTAAAAAGTGGTAGACTTTTGTCTTAGTTCTGAACCGAGTCAAAAGAGTTCGGATTCTACCTTGGTTCACAGACAATCGAGGCAATAAAGTGTTTTTAATTTTTTTAATCTCAACCGAGATCACTTGTTGGTTCCTCACTCTGTTTTGTTTTTCTATGGTCTTTTGCTTTCTCTTTTCCTTCTCTTTGTGCCTTAAACTTCTCTCTCTCTTTTTTAATCTCAAGCTTATCCTACAATTTTATTTCATCCATGTTTTTACAAGAGTGGGGGCTAAATTACTTTTGACAAACTCAGATGATTCCTCCAATCTAAGAAGGGGGAAATGGGAAGTGGAGAGAGAAAACGGAGGAGATGAGAATGGAGGTGGAAGAGAGGAGGAGGAGGCTCAGTTCCCTGACAGAGGTGCAATCGGAGCTTTCCAATAGGCTTCAAATATGGACGCTGGCCAAGGCGCGGGCGAAGACGTAGCTCGAGAGGGCGGTACGGGAGAAAATGGAGACGGTGAGGGAGATTGAGGAGCTCAGGCGCCAGAGAGACGTGCTTAACCGAAGGATCAAGTTCTACAAGAAGAAGGACGCAATTGGAATGATGGCTAGGCTCGCCGACACGCGCTACACCTTCTGCGAGTATACGGCGAAGGAAATCCGATTGGCCACCGACAACTTCTCCGAGCGGCTGAGGTTGATGTTTGACGGAGATTGGAGCAATGTTTACCGGGGACGCTTCAACCACTCCACTGTTGCATCAAGATGCTCCCTTCTTTCTCTCTCTTCTTTCCCAGCGACCAATCAGAACCTGCAGAATAAACAAAGAAGCATAACCCCCAATTCAAAAGGCGAATCCAAACCGCAAACACTATCCATTTCGCCATCCACGTGCAAAGAAACAAAACCAAAAACCCAAGGAAGAGAAACGCAGATCCAACGCCTAACCGCCACCACGTCACCACCGCTGCGTCCTCGCCGCTCCATGAGAAAAGAGTTTCCACCATCACAGCCGCTATCGCAACACCGTCGCTGCTCTCTCGTCGCACCGTCGCGGGCTCTCACCGCCATCGCACATCATCGAGAAAAAGGAGAAGAGGAGAGGTGCTAGGTTTTTGGGGAAAAGTTTCCTCTTTCGCTACCCAGAGGCTAGGTTTTCCTGGCTTTAAGGTCCAACGGTCCAAGCCCAAGACTTATTAGAAAGGCTTATATGCCTCGGTCCATCTACCAACCGAGGCAGTATCTTTGCCATGTGAGGTTTATGCCTTGGTTCACCCTGCCAATCGAGGCAGTATTCTCTTTAGACATCAGTTGCTTAACAATCGAGGCATATAATGTTTTACAAATTATGAGATTGTTACTGTGGTTTGATACGCTTCGGTTCCAGAAAAACTGAAGCGTAATGTGCGAGTTAAAATTATGATTTTTTACTAGTGTGTGAAGTAATATTCTCTAAATCAACAAGTGATTATTTCATATCCATTTTAAAGATATAATATTTCATATTCACTCTAAAGAGTGTGAACATTAACATTTCATTGTTGCCTAACTAGGAAAAACTTAATGTACTTTGCTTATAAAGATCTCATGTAACCATGCTTAAGCTTAGGGAAGGGGAGTGCAGCGAAGGGAAACTAAAACAGTTGTTTTTGACAATATGCTTCGGTTTCGAACCGAGGCATATACCGACGAGGTAAAAAGGTGGGGGACTTTAGGCCTCGGTTCAAACCGAGGTAATAACATGGGCTTATGGCAGTGGTTCAGGCTAGAACCGATGTCAAAGCCTTTTGTTTTTTTATTTTAAATCACGTGCACTCTAAACTGCCAAACCAAGCCAAAAGTACATCGTTGGGCTATTGGCCCAAAAGGTTCACACCAAGTCTGCCAAAACGGAGTTGTCAACACCGACCACCTTGACACCCATGGCCACCACCATTAGCACCTCCCTCGCCACCACCTACGCAACCAAAGAACAACCCAAAATCAAATAACGAACGGGAAACCTCAAATTAAGAGACAAAACCCATATCCCAGCCATCAATCTTAACCAAAATTACAAGATTAAAACACCATAACAAGAAAGACCCCAAATTCAATTTGAATGAATTCCTACATCTCAACAGAAGAAATCAGATCGTCATTTCATCATAATAGAAACCCCCAAAATTGAAGAACAACCTAAACCCTAAATCGTAGAATCAACACCACAAAAATCATAATGTCGTTTTTGCCGTTGTCGTCACCGGATACTCAGCCCTTCAACCTCGTTGTCGTCGGAGGTCACTCGCGACACATTGCCATTGTCTTCTCTCGCATCTGCGACACCGTTGGCATCTAGGCTCGGTCAGAACTGAACCCGCTTTGCTTCGAAGGAGGAAAGCTTTTGCGATCCCCCCACCACGAGAATGCCTACTAAGATGCCAGAAAAGAAAACCCTCCTAGTGACGCTTGATTTAGAACGAAAGAAAAAGAGGGAAAAGGGGAAGAAGAGAGTGGCGCTACCTACTCTTACATCGCGAGCCAAAAAAAGAAAGAGAAAAAGAGAAGGTCTACCAGCGCAAGGAAGGACCCTGAAAGTCCACCGCGAACCGCCATCAAAGGCGAGAACACGCTTGAGTCGCACTTCCGCAGTGCCCCATTCTCGCTGTCGTGAGGTCATTATCTCTCTTCGAGATGCATAACTTCTCGCCCCCAAGACTGGGTGGTCCGCGAGAAGAAAAAGAGGAAGAAGTTTGTTTCTCATGCTAACTGGAATAGAGAAGAGAATGATGAAGAGTTTTTTTATTAGGGTTCTTAGCCTAAACCCATTTAGAAAAAAAATCAAAATAAAAAAAAAAACGTACGAAAGGATATGGCCTCGGTTCCCTGCCTAACCAAGGCCTATTCTATTAAAACAAATTCAAAATTGATATGAAATGACGATTTTGAAATTTTTTGAATATTTTTTCAACTATATTACCTTGGTTCCCCTTATAACCGAGGCCAAATCCCTGACGGTCTGACTGCATCCTTTATGCAACAAAGTGCAGATGTGGAATGTTATAGTCCTGCAGGGATTTTTGGCCTCGGTTCTGCAGACAACCGAGGCCATATACCCTATATGGTATCGGTTCTAAAACAACCGAGGCCTATACCGTCAAGAAGCTTGGTTAGACTTTGTGTACTTAACTAGAAGAGACGTTGTGTACTTGAATAGTCTAAAGAGACTTTATGTGCTAATTGTAAGTCAGAAGTGATAGTGATAATAAATTTAACAACTAAACTTGTTGGCTTTAGAGAATTAGATTTATTCTAATTCATAGCGAACCATTAAAAATTATTTTATTATCATACCTTTCTTACACATGCATTCTCTATTGGCCATCCCCTTAGAAAATGAAGAATGTTATAAAATAGTTCCCCATAGAAAATAATATTAAAAATATTTAAAAAATAATTTGACGACTTGAACCAAACATATGATTAAGGCTTATTTTGAAAAGTTTTTTCTGAAGTGTTTTATTGATGGACGAACCCTGCTACACGATGGCTCGCTTGACAAGAAAGAAATTCTTTGAGCAACTATGTGATGGTTAGATGAGATGTTATTATAGAAACATAAGATTTTATTTATGTTTGTGGTGTTGATTAAACAAAGCGTGCTTTTAAATAATTGAATATTGAGAAACATGAAAAGGAACAATGATAAATATTGTGAATTGCATGAGTTATGGGGATATATATTTGTGAAAGTTTTTCTTGATTTGATGAGAATGGATGAGATGAGAACCTTTTGGTAATGGTGTATATTATGTTGAATAGAGCTTGGCCTGAGTGCAAAAAATCTATTTGGGAAATGTGATTAAGTGACATTATTATGTAAATTGTATAAATGAAATTAAAAAAAATGAATTTTTAGTGTTGATGAAGATGATTTCTTAATTTTAGTTTAAAATTTGTATTAAAAAAATATGGTTAATGGTATATTATATGAATGTGGTTATTTTAATGAGAATTGCCACATTGTTTAATCTTAAGGTATGTATCGAGTGAGAGCCTCAATTTTGAAGTAATCTGAATTCTACTAAATTCATTGACTCATAGATAATGAAATTTAAGTGGTGAGAGTTGAAAGAAGTTCTTATAGTAGGATAACCATTTTGATGATGCTATAATGAATTATTCTTGTCATGGTAAATGTGTACCAAATGGAGTCACAACGATTATTTTGCTTGATTCACTATTTTTACAAAGTGAGGTCACATCATTTATGTCACTCGAATCCACTGTAGAGAGATTTCATGACAAGTGTAAGACTGCACGCATTCAACACTATATACATGTATTTCATAATTGAGTCTAGTTTTTATTTCTGTAACTGTACTAATGAATGGTTATTTGGGATTGAACGATATTATGTTGTATATTGGATGGTTGATTAGTGCCTGATATTAATGTTGAATTTAATAATGAATATCTGATTGAAAGACAAATGGTTAAATATGCTTTTAGTCTCCGAACTATCATACTATTTTAGGTTTCGTTCCTCTTCGAAAGGTTTGTTTATTTTTGTCCTCTTAGTTAGAAAACTCGTATTTTTAGTGCTTAAAAAGCAACAACATTAGATTTTCTGTGAGGTGGCTAACGGTAAATCATGTGAGATGCCAGCTTTCTTGATAAGTGTGTGCCACGTTTCTCTTTTTTTTTCTCTTTTTTTCTCTTTTACTACTCTTTAACGTTTACCACCTTCGACACCCTTTTAAAGTCTCCATTGCCGTCCGCAGCCACCACCACCACATCGCCTTCACTGTCATCTTAAAGTCTTTGGAAACCTTCATCATCTTTCTCCTTCTTGCTACTAAGCCATGACTAACCAAAAACTTCCCTACACCGAAATCTCAGATTCCGGTAACCACACTTCTCTCAATAAAAAATCTTTCTACAAAAAGAAACTTTTCCTCACCCTTTTCGCCATCCTGATGGTGGCAGCCTCCATAGCAACCATAGTCGTCGGAGTAAAAAACAAATTGAACTCAGCTTCTCTGTTGTGACTTCAGAACCCAACGTCACTCATAAAGTAACCTCTCACCCGGATTTACACGACACTGTATAGAAAGAACTCGGATTCGGACACGTCTTCTTCGTCTTGTAAAAATAATAGCATTCAGTGGGTGATCTTTGGTTTGGCAGCCCATGGATGTGCAATTCTTTGAAACATCCAAAACCTTGGACTTGATCAAACTCCAACAGGAGGGGCTAACCTCATGGAAGTAATTGTTGGCCAAGAAGAGATTCCCATTGTTGCGGAGAAAAGGAATTTGACAAACGTTTTTGGGAACACAACCGTAGAATTTGTTGTTTGCCAAATTCAGATATTGAATGCTCTTCAAGCACCCGAAAGATAGAGGGATTGGGCCAGTGAGAAAATTCTTACTCACATCAAAGAGGACAACTTTTTTAAGGCTTCTGATTTCAATGGGCAAGAAGTCGTCGAACTGGTTCCTGAGGAAGAGAACTTCGGTGAGGTTGGGTGCGTAACCGACACTCTTGGGAATCGGGTCGGTGAGGTTGTTGTTGGCAAAAGTGAGATAGCGGGCCGACGTGGAGCCGAAATTCTGGGGGAGGCACTGTGTGAAGTGGTTATTGTTAATGAAGATGACGTCGAGATCCTTCTAGAAGAGTTGAAAGGGAATTGGGCCGGTGAGTTTGTTGAAGCGGAGATCGAGGAAGACTAGTTGGTTTGACTTAATGGCGTCTAGGGGAAACTGGCATTTGACTTTGGTGGTGGCTATGAACGGCGGTAGAGACTTTAAGACTGTGTCGGAAGCAGTGGAAGCTGCTTCGTTGAGAAAAAAAAAGGAACGAGGCACATAGGGAAGCAGACATCCACGTGGTTCACCGTTAGCTATCTCACAAAAAATCTAACGTCGTTACTTTTTAAGGACTAAAATGAGTTTCTTATGAGGAAGAAAATGAACAAACCTTTGAATAGGGATGAAACCCAAAATAGCATGATAGTTCAGGACTAAAAGCATATTTTATAAAATGTTTAAATATTTTATGGATGAAATGTTTAATAGAATTTTATAAAAAATAAGTAAGCTTATCCTTATTTTTGTTTATTGTTTATGATTGCCAGCGTACTGTGATTTGTATTTTATATATGAGTAAATGATGGTGTAGGTAAGAAAGATAGACAACATAAGATTATTTAAAATATTTGTAATAGTGTAATAACTTCATATACACATATTTGTATTGTATTGTTATAAGATTAAAAAACACAATACATAGAGAAGTGAACCAGACAAGGCAGAGGATAAACATGCTCTAGTACCAAATGAAACAGGTTTATACTAAAGATTCAATAAATCTAAATATGTCAAACAAGCACATTTAAGCATATTTAGATTATAAGAAAATTGGAAGCAGAAAGACCAACCTCTGATCGTTGTTGTGTGCTTGCTTAGCATCTAGTTTATGAACCCTTGCTCTTAAAACATGATGGTGATGTATATGAAGTAAATAATAGACTTAATGGCCAGATTATTCAAATTTATGTATATTTCCAAAATCATCACAAAGTCTTTTAACGTTGGAAGAGTTTGTTGCGGGATCACGGCACATTCACGCACGTTTAAAAATGGTTTTTAAAAATGGACCACTTTCAAAAGGATCCTAATTGAAAAGAAATAAAGTAAATGGGAGAAAATATAACCTTAAAAAATGGAGGCACTCTATTGTAACCTCTCTACTATATAAAGGCTAACGTGTTGAACATTTTTATTTTAGATTAGGCATTGGGGGAAAATATTTCTCATCCTAATTAAAACTCGACATTTTTTATTAATAAATAGACATCTGATACATATAGTCGTTATGGTTATACTTATGAGATGATTATTCATCATTATTATCAAGATGTTTAATTATAACGATTATATTCTTCTAATTTCATATAACAAGCTTGATCAGGAAAGTATCACTTACTAAATTATTTTTCATACTTTCAGTTATATTTAAACAGACTCAAAAAAGCTTTTACTTTATGAGATGATTATTCATAATTATTATTAAGATGCTTAATCATAACAACCATATTCACCTAATTCCATATAAGGAGGTTGATAAGGAAAGTACTGCTCAATGAATCATTTCTCGTACTTTCACTCATATCTTAAATATATCCAAAAAAAAAATCTCTTACTTAAGAATAAGAGAGTCTTTTGAAGAAAATCTTTCCTAGTCTAGATTTACCTGTTAGACAAAGACATCCTTAGGATTCCACCACGTGTCTCATTAGACCCAAAATTAAAGCTCGGTAAGAACATCTAACACCCATCGTGGGGTCTTGGTAAAGTTATCCTCAACCTTACTTGTTTATCCTAACAGCAAACCTGGCATGTTTTAAACAACACAAGAGATGGATCTGAATTCCATGAATACTATCCAAAATCAAATTCAACAACTATTGGACAAAAATGAGAAACTTAGTAGGCAACTCCAAATTGACCTGAGGAATATGCGGAAACAAACAGAGACCTTAACTCGTCAATTGAAACAACAACATGAAGCCGGTCTTTGAAGTCCAAAGTCATAGTTTGTGCAACATACAATTTTACTTAAATGATCATGATGATTGATACGCTGTCGTTGAAGCGATCAAATTAATACTACTTTTCAAGACAACTTATGTATTGTCAAGTCAATAGTCAAGAAAGTAGATAGGGTTAAAGTAACCCTGAGTCGTCTCCGAACGAATAAATAATTACTTTTCAATATTTGAATCTTATGAATGCTATACAATGCTCAAGAATGAAAGTGAGAAACTATGCTAATGGAATTAATGTTTCAAGAATGTTTGAAGAACAAAAAGGAAACTTAGAAACAATTATGATGAAATAGGTTAATTCCACTGCTTTTCCAAGATAGATTCATCATCGGTTATCCACGAATCATTGTTCAATTGATTATTGTTTAAGTTTCAAATTAATTAAAGTACATTCTTAATTAATTTGAGGGCAATCATGTAGTTAACCAAAGTAGATTCTCAATCAAATGCAAGACCTTTCTAGATTATTTACAATGAATTCAACCAAAGTACATTCTCAAACAAATTCTATTGTGTTTAATCATGTCTATTATTAAGTCTCCTAACCAAATTAAAAGCTAATTAATCAAAGTAAATTCTCAATTAGTTATAGTTGAAATTATTACCACCAATCAAAGTACATTCTCAATTGATAGCAAAAACTCGTTTAATCATATGAAAGTTCCTAAATTCAATCAAAGTAGATTCTCAATCACACCTAGAAACCCTTGAACTCATATGATTAATATGCATGTAGATTCAAACACCTTATGATGCAAAAATCATTGCTTTTAATATGATTGAGAGATGAAAGACATAGAAGAAGAATAACTCAAATCAATAATAAAAAGAAACAAATTCATTAATTCAATTTAACCTCAGAATCCATAATGAAATTATAGTGGAATAGCCCTAGAAGCTTAGCCCTCCATGAATGGAGTGAAACACATGATGAAATAAAAGTGAGAGGAGTGGTGGATGATGGCTTCTAGCTGAGGTGTTTGAGAATGAATAGCGACACAAATTAGGGTTAAGCGGTAGCCTGATGCGATTCTAGGTTGATGGTGGTTGGTTTGAGATAAGAGGAAGATGGTGGCTAGGGTTGGATTGTGTGACCTGGGAATCATAATTAATGGTGGCAGTTTGGGTGGCTGCCATGGTTGCGGCACGACGACAAGGTGGCTGACGGCGGCAGCATGGTGAATTAGGGTTATCTCGCAGCGGCTAACGGTGCAGTAGTGGCAGCGACAAGGGTAAGAGAATTATGGTTTTTGTGTGTAGAAGGCAAGGCTGCGTGGCAAAAGGGATGAGGTGACATGGTGTGGGTAGGGAAATTTAGGGGGTGCAAGGGTAAAATCTGATTGTTGGGTCTGGTTTAGAAAAAGGGGGTGTAGGGAAATTTAGGGGGATGTAGTAGTAAAAACTATTTGTTTGGCCCATTTGTATATTCTTTTCCAAACAAAATCTGGTTTTGGGCCTCATTTTTGCATCTTTGGACCAATAAACTTGTAATTTCAGCTGTACAAATAAACATAAGAATATATATCCAAGAATAATTTATGCAATCAAAAATCACTTTTTAAGCTCTTTTTATTCCCAAACCCAATAAATCCAATTGTCACAAATTCACTTTAAATCAACAAGTTAAGCACATGATCTCATCAAAATTTTGAATTTTAAAGCATAAATGTGGGCATAAATATGCACTCATTAATGATATACTAAATTGACATTGAACAATGCATGTAATGATTACTCGCATCTTGAATATCACATTATTTGAGGGATAACATGACACTCAAACCAAAATGCTTGAATGTCATATTGTTTGAGTGATAACTTGACACTCAAAGAAAAATGGTGGAAATAACATATTTTTATAGTCATTTTAGTCAATCCTAACCTTCCAAGGGGTTTTAAAGAACCAAAACAACTTATTTTTCATAACAACTTTTGTAACATCTCATTTCAAATAGTATAAATACTATAAAAGATTTATCACATGATCACTAAGATAGAACAACTAAACTTAAAGGAAATATAAAATATTCATACAAGTATCCAACATAACTATAAGATTATTATATATTTACAAAACCCAAAAGAGAAGGAGATAGATATTTACTTAAGATTTAACTCAAATTGCATCTATACAAAAGGTGTACACTAAAAAAACTATATATTTACAACATCACCTTCCAAAGTCTACTTCATTGTGAAATCATCATCCTCTGCTCACACCCACCAGATGATCATAACAAAAGAACGAAACATCCACAAAGCAACCAACAAGGAAACATACAAAAGGGTAAGCTAATGAAACAAGAATCAAACATGGAATAATAAGACTTCATCATACATTGTATTTCATATAAAGTAATTCAATAATCCTAAATATGTTATGGACCTAGACAAGACCATCCATATATATGTATTGATGTCAGAATGTGGCAAGTTTTTGCACTTGTAGTGGTGGAACAGTTGCCCCTCCCCCAAGCAACCACATAAGGTTAATCCGTCGACTACCTATGGACAAAGAACATCAGACCATAGACTAAGATCTCCTGCTCTCTTTACCACATAATTTCCTTCTCTATATGAGATTGAGCGATTATTGGAGCGTCAGGATAATTTCCAATACTGAGTCCCCACATCAATACATTACTTTGAACAACCACTTAGAATTTCTCCTTAGAAATTCTTATTCCATATCACACCTTGATCCATACTTTAACATCATTCAAAATCCCCATTATCTTTCATAAAACATACCAAACATGTCATACAAGATCATAGAATCCCTAAAAGAAACCACAAAAGCCATATAAGGAGAAAAACCAAACTAAAAGCTACACAGAGTGGCGCTGACTGGCACCTTCCCGTTGTTAAGCGTCATTCTTCTCACAATTCTAGCGCCTGAGTGCCACCCCCTAATAGCTGGGTGCTAAACCTCTCACACTTTTGGCGCTCCCCGCTGATTATCGCTGAGCGCCACACCAGAACCCAAAATACCTATAATTAGACCTCAATTACTCCCTACACATATTTAATTGATCCATATGACCTCCTAGGCACTATTAAACATCTAAAATCAAATTGCTAACTCAAAGTAGCTACCCCACACCAACTTGACTACTCTAAACTACCTAATTTCACTTTTACTCCTTCTAATTCACAAATTTAACAAACTAGGGACCTAAACTAATTAGAAAGAGGATAAAAACTAACCATAAACTATCCACTACAACACAAACCTACTCCTTTAAAACTTCACTACTCAAAACCACTTAAATGAACCAATAACTATGCAAATACACTCTCGATAACTAACTCATGAATTCTACACTAGATTTCCCCTATCTCAAAGTTCCAACAAGTCCTAAATGACACTAGAGTCAACCCAAAAACTCAATTCAATTCATTCAACGTGTACATTAAAATTTCACCTTTCATACCCCATTTTAGACCCAAAAATGACTTATAACCCAACTTACTTTTTACTTCTCTACACTACACCAATTTCACGTCATAAATCTCTATAACAGCAACATTTCACTAGACAATTCCAAACCACAACACAATCATACTCAGCGTCAAGCATCACACAACGAATTACACTTATTAAAGACAATTTAACACTATCACAATTAATGCAGTTTCACTATATCAACATATCATTTCAACAACTACCAATCATACTTGTAAATTTCATATTTTATAAATAAACACTAGCTTTCCTTACCTTAAAGAGAATGCGACCAAACTCTACATGACGTACTACCCTTGCTTATATCTCAAGGAACTTTAGAAACACCTACAAAACATAGAATTGTGATCAAAGAGAGTCCTTAGAACCCCTTATCAATAAGGAACTAGAAAAGAAAGTCAAACGTACTACCCTATGCATGATCTCAAACTAAGAACAAAAGGAAAAAAAAGTCGAAACTTACTTGCTCTAGAATAGAAACTGATCGGTAGATATTGGAGAATGCACTGCAGTGATCTCCTAGACACTTCTTGATTGTTAAACAGATGATCAAAGAGTAAGAAATTGTAGAGAGAAGAGAGAGGGAACTCATAGAAAGAGTTCTTGAGATGGTTAGTGTTTTAGATAATGAGATGAGTTTGTGAAATCTTATTTATATTATTGAATTATTTTAAAATTAAAAATATACGGTCTCATTATTTTAAAACACCTATCAACTTTAATACTCTATTTTCTAGATTTTTACAAATTTCATATTATCTAACTCAAGTTATAAGAGAAAGTTAGTCCAAAATTCCCACCAGCTCATGCCCAAATAAGTTGGTGAAACTTCAAAATTATAACTTTATACAAGAAACAATTTTTTCTTGACTAAATCGACATTATATTATTTCTTTCTACTAGAGTAAAAGTATTGAAATTTACAATTTTCATAAATCTCATGAGAAGGATAAAAATGATTCAATATACTATTAAAAAAATAAAACTTACCCTAATGAAGATTTTAATCTGATTATGTTAATGTATATTTCTTCAATTATATTATTTGCTTGTGTAACATCCCAAAATATAACATAATACTATATCCTAGATTAATCACATATAACAATATGATAGATCAGTTCTATAAGATTTAGTAAAATATTTAACATTACAGTTATCCAAAAATAACCATAAAACAAACAAACACTTTACATAGTACCATAAGTTTGATACATAATATAGAGATAAACCAAACGGTGATACAACACCCTGTATAAACCGATCAGTTTGCAAAAGATAAGCTAAAACTATATACAACTGATGACCGAGCGGTCCTAACCTAAGCAACAGGATCCTCGCCTTCCAACGCTTGCTCCACCGAACACTCATCGCCTTCTGCTCACATCCACAGGATGATCATTGCATAAGAAAAGGTAACCGGACGAACAATACAAGAAAAAACAAGAAAGTAGGGTAAGCTAATGTAATTTAAGTATAAACACATCTATACATTTCATGCAAGTTTAAACCGTACACAACCGAATGATACATCATGCAAACACCGAATACAAGCAATCATATACAAGCCTAACACCACAAATCATGCATAGACCGAACACCTGACTTGACCATCCGGATTGTATAAATATGTAGCTACAGTCGTCCTTGCACTTGTGGTAGTGTAATAGCTGACACCAATCAAGCTACTACCCAAGGTTAATCCCATAATACCTACCTCGGCACCATGAGGTGGTAGGACCTCCTGCTATTCTCACAAATGAAATATCTCTCTCTATGTGAGAATGATACTCATAGAATTTCAGGATGAACGCCAGCTTAGCAATATCCATATTCATATTTTACAATTCAATAATCATCCACGAGACATTCCGCCTTGGAATTCTCTTCCACAGTATTTGAAAGCATAATTCTCATAATTTAACATACTTAGTCATTCATCATTTATATTTTCACTAAAAAAAATAAAATAAAACCTATGAACATTGGAGACCGAACACATTCACACTTACCAAAAGGATAGGGCCGAACGGTTCACAATAAATAAAACTGAAGAAACTACCGAATGTAAATACTGGCTTATTACTAGAGAAAAACTGACCACTAGGAGCTTAGCCCAACCCTAAGAGTTTAAAATGAATGCTTAAAAACTTAAAACAAATACATATAGCTCAGACCGAGTGCTATAAAAAACGACTCACACACCTAAGACCGAACGTTCAACATCTGTAAAACTAAAGAGACCAAACCCGGTTAAGGACCGAGTAGGCCGATCGCTATGACTACCGAATACTACTAAAAACCGAACGTTAAACATAGTACGACTAAGAACGAACTTTAATACCAACCCGAAGACTGCCGAGTTCGAAAACAAGTATTTTTAAAAATGAATGTCAGTACTAAACCGAACAACACTACGTTAAATTATCACTACAAAAACGACTACCGCTAAGCCCGAGTACATGACCTGACCGAGCGTTCAACAATAAGCGCTCTGCATTCTACAAAATACTACAGAACTTCTCAACGAGTTCACAGGTCTCGGCAATACACAGAAATCAAGCAAATATCAAATTAATCACACATGCACACGTTCAACCAATCATTTTAAACATAAACAAACATAATTAAATTACTAGCTTCCCTTACCTCAAACAAATCAGACACTTCCTAGCTTCCACAGTGTTGACTAATCAAAATTCAGCTTCTAAGGCAACCTACTACTTTCCGATCGGTGAAAATGAACAAACTAGAGGATCAAAGACAGAAAACAACTTCAGAGAAGTAGATGATGACCACATGCAAGCTGAACAGTGCTCACATGTATAAGAAAATACAGAAACTTCAAAGAACGAGTGAATTTAACTTACCAACTCCAACAGTAACTCGATTGGTGAAAAGAGAGACTCTTGCCACCAGGGAAAAAACTCAGGCACCGCTTGGTTGATGATTAGAAGAAGGAAAATGTGAGAATTTTAGAGAGAATGGGGAGAAAATAAAACTCAGAAATTTGGAAAGAATAGGTGCATGCAGAAAGTGGTTCAAAGTTTTGAAAAATTTACTAATATACTACCGTAAAAACCACTCGATCCAACTAGCTGCATACACTTCTCTGAATTTAATGGTCGTGACTGCTTGTAAAACAACTAATAGTTGAAAATTCCATAAATAATGTAGAAAATTTATATTTTTAGAAAATTAAAATTTACATGAAAATAATCAATAATAAGTCTTTGTAAATTTTTCTAAAAGATTTTATGATTTTTTTCTGGGCTCTAATATAATAAAATCAATTCTCATAATTTTCTTATGAGTACGTTTTTAAAACAGTATTGTATATGTATTAATCTTAAATCGGTTAACCTCAATTGATGAAAATATTATGAATCAGGTTATCGTTAAATTTTATTAATTTTTATATATTCAATTCATAATTAATTACCCTAATAAATTATTGAATAAAACAAAAAATAATAATCCATTCTCTCTTCAGATAATTAATGATTTGGACGAATAATAAATTCTCCAAATAGAACTAATTGAAGGAAATTTTTATTTAACAAACTCCTTTACCCCTCTTGTGTTTGGCTTATCAAGCATTGTGACAATGATAGACACTTACAACTAGTAACATCAATTTGTTTCAATCATCTCTTTATCAACGTTAACCTAATCCAAATTATTAAAACATCAATCTTTATAAACCAACATAAACACAATTATCTAATAACAAATAATTAGTAGCTTTTATAAATAAAAAATCACACAATACTAATTAAAATATACTATTAATATATTTGGAAAATATTTTTCTACAAACTATTTAAAGGGGAAAAATCTTTTTTCATATACACATAAACTACTTTACATTTTCTATCTAAAATCTATATTCACTCTATCTTATATTATAAAGCATTAATAATGGGTTACCTATATTGGTAGAATTTAAAAAGTTAGAAATGATAAATATGTGTGTAGAGGTACAAAAAGAAATGGAAGCGCTTTGTCTGACACGTAGATTGAAGCACTTTGAAATGAACGTACATTTTACAAGCTATAACTCAGAAGTTACGAAAGCAAAAGAAACACCTTTCTTTCTCTTGTTCAATTTATGTTCAACGTTTGATTCTCTCTCTCTGTCACTCTCACACTCTCTCTCATGTCATTCTTAGACGTGGACAACTCCTGCATCGCAAAACTGGTTTGTCTCTCGTCTTTATCTCTGCAGTAAATTCATTACTTTGATCTGCATAATCACAATCATAATAATAATTATAATGATAATTCACACTAAACATATTTCTTTTAATGTTTTCTATTTGAATATGCTTACCCTTTGGTTTCGGCTCCTGCTGTTCTTCCTCATGCAGGTTCTTTTTCTCTCTCTTTGTTCCTCTGTGTTTCTGCTGTTTCTTGGATTGTGAAAGATTGAATCAAAGAATTGTTCATTTGGGGTTTCTTCTTTTTATTTTCTTTTCTTTTCTTTTCGTGTTGTTTTGTTCTTTTGATGATCATATTCTGTTGATAAATATTTTTGAACCGTTGTTTGAGCTAAAAATCCATCTTGATTCAATTTCAGTAATTATCGATTTGTTAGAGATCGTTGCCTTTTCGGGCTATTGTTTTCTGGTGATCAATTTCGTTCCGCCATTCGCTTACTTTTTTTTTCTTCTCACCTCGTCATTGTCAGGGACAAAATCCGTTGTTGTTTAATGCTTTTAATATTCTTTGGCCTCTTTTTCTTCGATTCTTTCATTATGTTCAGGATTGTCTCTCGTTTCACCAGACATGCATAGATGCGTATATTTTTGTGTTTCTAATTACCGATTTGCTTATTGGTGCTTAACCTGTTTGATTACGGAACTGTGATTCCTTCGTTTATTAAATAGTTAGAGAACTATACAGTTTCCAGAATATAATATTTGATTTTGATGCAACAGACACTGTTCCAAGGCAGAGGTTGTTGAGAAGATATTTGAGGAGGATGCTAAATATGTGTGTTGTGGTGGCTGTTTGATGGTGAATTGTCAAATTGTGTTGAAGTTATGAATGGAATCTAGAATGTGAAGTATTATCCATGATAGTTCTCAGTTATGGGGTTCTTAAACATAGAGAAGAAATGGTTATATCCTTTCCTAGTGTGTTCAGCCATATGCATGCTCTTTCTAGTCACATCCTTCAACATGGGTCTTGTGTCTTCAATTCACTCTATCAATTCACTGTTCTTCTTTCTCCCATCTCATTTACGCTCAAACCAGACTTCCCCAGTTTTGAAGGAGAAGAGGGCTACTCCTGCTCCTGCTCCGACACCGGCTAAGCCTGGGATTCCTCGTTTTGCCTATTTAATTTCTGGTTCAAAAGGTGATTTGGAAAAGCTTTGGAGAACTCTCCATGCTCTCTATCATCCACTAAACCATTATGTTGTTCATATGGACCTTGAATCGCCCATAGAGGAAAGGAATGAGATTGCTCATAGAATTGAAAGACAACATGTTTTCGCTGAGGTTGGAAACGTTTATTTCATCACAAAGTCTAACATGGTCACTTACCGAGGACCAACCATGGTTTCTAATACTCTTCATGCTTGTGCCATTCTGCTCAAGAGAAGTAAAGATTGGGATTGGTTCATTAATCTTAGTGCTTCAGACTATCCTCTTGTGACTCAGGATGGTAACTTTATTATCCTACGTTGTTTCTATTTGAATTTTTTCTGACTCATACTTTTTAGGACTACAACTTTTTCTGCCCAGTTGTTAGACTAATATGAAATTAATTTTGTGCAGATCTACTATTTACTTTTTCAGATTTAGATAGAGGCCTTAACTTCATTGAGCACACAAGTCACTTAGGATGGAAGTTGTAAGTTCTTGCTTCTCTTATTCATATGATACAAACAGCCTTGACATAGGATAACGAATTGTCCCCTCCCCCCATGACATATGAGACCTGTATTTACATATATAATGATAATTTGAACCATATGCAGTGATAAGCGAGCAATGCCTTTAATTGTAGACCCCGGGCTTTACATGTCAAACAAATCTGATGTATTTTGGGTCGAACCTAAGAGACCCTTGCCAACAGCATTTAAACTTTTCACTGGTTAGTGTTCTCCACTTTACCATCTATTTCTTTGTCATTAGTCGCTTTTCTAAAGGTTGACATGCAAATTAGGAGAATGGTACAGTCTTAGAGAATGGTACAGTCTATTTACCTTGATCAGTCCTCCCTCCCCAGCCACAAAAACAATTTTTCCTAGTCCAAATGCCCAAACAGAGAATCTCTCATGAAACAAGCACATTTCACGGATTGTAAGAACATAAGTTATTTAAAATACACATGGAGACATTTGAATTCCACACTGAGAAGCTATGTCCTTCTAGAAAATTAAATGAACCAGATAACTTATTAAGATATCAGAACCAAGGTTATACTTTCTTATCAAAACTAGTCCATATAAGTTACCATGGCTGGTTTCTGGCTTATCATCAATTTCCCACTTGCATTGTTTACTTAAGTTTAAAATCTATGCACCTGACAGTATAAAATATCCTTACACTGTTAACCCATGTTAAATCGTGTTAGAGATGATTTTTAAGATAGTGATTGTATAAGTTAATAACAATCATACATGATAGCGTACAAATCCTTTACATTATTAGATGCATTCCTTTTACATTGCTTTCTGAAGATTTTGTGTTGAATTATTGTACACACATTGCAGGTTCAGCATGGATGGTTTTGTCACATGACTTTGTTGAGTATATTATATGGGGATGGGACAATCTGCCAAGAACCCTTCTCATGTACTACACTAATTTTTTGTCTTCCCCTGAAGGATACTTTCAGACTGTTGCATGCAATGTGCCAGAGTTAGCTAAAACCATTGTCAATAACGACTTGCATTATATTTCCTGGGACAACCCTCCTAAACAGCACCCTCATGTCCTTAACATTAATGACACAGATAAAATGTTTGAAAGTGGTGCTGCCTTTGCTAGAAAATTTAATCAAGATGATCCATCCTTGGATGTGATTGATAAGAAAATTCTCCGTAGGAGAAATGGACTATTCCCTCTTGGCGGCTGGTGTGCTGGAAGACCCAAATGTTCTGAGATTGGGAACATTTATAAACTCAAACCTGGTCCAGGGTCTCAAAAACTTCATCGCCTTGTCACTGGGCTAATTTTGAAGGCTAAGTCTGGTGAGGATCAGTGTAAATAGATCCTGTTGAGAACCTTTGTGGTTGTGGATGGAAGAGCTGAATAGATGAAGGTTATGTTTATAACCAGATACATTAGTATTCCAGCACCTACCTACTTGAAGGAAAGACAAGTTTCTGATGTTATAGTGAAATTGCACCTCATTCATAATATAGCAAATCAATGATCAATCCCCAACTTAGCTGTAGTTAGTTGCCTCTATGTGAAGTACCAAAGATGGCATGAGGGTCATCATTCTTTTTGTAGGTCTTGCTTACTTAGAGGTAACACAATTCTTTAGCTGCGTCATGATCCCAGAATTTTATACATTTTTGTTTACGTTTTCCATTACTTCATGTCTCAGTCACAATCTTTTTGATATACAACAGATTTTGGATAATTTATTTATCATGATCAATATTTCAGTGGACCTCTGGGTTTATTTATTTTTTTACTTTTCTCTAGTGTAGTTGCAATGGTTAACTGATATATTAAGACATGTTTTAACAATTTGGAAAAGATTGTGGTGGAAAGGAACGTTGGTTTTTGGTGACAAGCACAATCTTATTCGTTCTCTTTGGTTATGTTCTGGTATGTTTTAGATTATCACTTCTTATTATGTAACAATTAAGCAAGTATTACTTTTTCTTTTTTATCTCTGTGCATCTGTTTCAATTTGAGACTGTTTTTGTTGAATCACATTCGTGCGAATACTACTCTTTGGATTCAGGAAAATTGGTTTGAACAATACTTAAAAAATGTATTTGGTTATATGCTTTAAGATTGTTAAGAAAGGTTTTAAAATTTAAAAAAAAAAAAAAAGATGTAATAATAGAGCTAATTGGCTCAAAAACAATGTTCTCAGTTATATGAGAATACAATTTTTCCATCATTCATTGTGGGAATCATCATGAAGTAGGATCATGCTGTAAATTGTAATTACTAGTCAAAGATTAGTTTTCCTAAAAAAAACTAGTCAAAGATGAAAATATGAATATAATTATTTAAAACTACCAATTCATTCAACTTAAAAAAGTGATTGGTAACTTGTGTATAATTTATATTTAATTAACGGAGAAAATTCGTTAAAAACAGTAGATTTTTATCAGTAGATATTACGAATTCTACACAAACATATTAGCTTCCACTATGACTATCAAATTGTATATGGATCATAAACGTAATAAAATCTGATATAGATTTTGACCTTCACTTTTTTTTTTTCCATGTGACACTATCTACAGAACTTGTTTTGTTTTGCAAGAGATCAACCTCACTCTTCTCTTTAACTGCTTCCGCTATGAACTACTAATGCAAAAATTTGTTATGTTACAACTTGCGAATAATAATCAAGGAATCTATATACTCCTTTGTATAGCATTTAATGGCAACAGAAGCTAATCTTAAACAAAGGTTCTGTCACCTCATGCTCAGCAAACTTTGTATATCATTGTAGAATGCTGTGTAGAGGTCAGCAACCTAAACCATCTCCAGAATTTTGACATTCCCTGTCGAATTTGCAGCGAGCAAGGTGGACGACTGACCCCGCCAACAAACGGATGACACGAATTGCGCCGCGTCATCCACTTCGTTACCGGAAAGAGGGTCTGTGTTCTGAAACTTGAATGACAGTGCAGGCATTGGGAAGGCTTTGTGGTATATGAAAACCTGATGCACACAGAATGTTTACCTTCATTAGTACTGTAAAATCAACAGGAAAACTGAGATATAGACAAGGAACATGAATGAAATACCTCATTTGTCTCTGAACCAGTGGCAATGTAACCATCAGATACCGATAATCCCACAAAGTTCTGCAACAAAGGGAAGATGCATCAGCAAGATAATATGTAGTACCTCAAAATTGAAAATAAAAAGTGACTTATATGAAAATGTATAGGTTAAATATGTTTTAAGTTTATAAACTTCGATGCATAGTTGGAATTCGTTATAATATGAAACTTTTGGTACATTTTAGTTTCCAAACTAAAAATAAAAATGAATGGATATAATTATTTTAATTCAATCTTTTCTTTTATGTATTAAACGGTGTTCCAAGTTGATATTTGAGTTGAAACATGTCTGTAAACAATTCAAATGTAAACTTAGACCATCAAATGTAAACAAAGGTCTATCAATTAATTTGAGCAGTATGTGGATCCCAAACATAAAGAACAAGAATGCAACTCCATGAACAAGGATTAATGCAGTATGTGAAAAGATAAATACCTTAACATTGACGTGACCTGTGAAAGATTGAATCGGTGAGTCTATAACTCGGGATGCACACGTAGACAAATCCCAAAGCTTCAAAGTGTTATCTGTGGAAGCTGAGACAAGGTTGACAGTGTCTACAAACTTGATGTAGCTGACAGTCTTGTTATGTCCAACCAAAGTACAGAGTGGCATTTTAAGGTTGCGAAGATCATAGTAATATATCCTATGATCTGCTGAACCAAATGCAAGGAAACGAGAAGAATCCAGTGGGAACTGAACACAGCATACATTTGCCTTGGTTTTGATGGTTCCAACACTAACTCCCTGCAGAAACATCCCAGGTGAGAGAAACAACTCATTACACATCCAGCATAATATACATAAAACATGCAACAGATGACTGCAGTACGTTTAGTTTCAAAGCTGACATCCACCAAGTGCAAAAATGGAATTGCCTGATTGATACTCCATAGCTTGACAGAACCATCATCGCTTCCACTTGCCAACATTGTTGGATCTGCTGACGAGAAATCAATGGACCAGACGCGCCGCTCGTGCTCCCTCATCTCAGAGAGTACTTGGCTTCTTGTCACATCCCACAACTGAATAAGAAGATGATAAGTTACAACATTGTTGCACATAACATAAACAACTCATGCATGGCAATGGACTTACCTGCACAACACCTTCAAAGTTACTTGAAGCAATTTGACTTTTGATGTATGCATTCCAACATAAACTGCTTAACTTTGACCTGCTAGCCATCTCCACAACTGGATAGTGGATATCACGATCATCATTTATGATTGAATCACATTCGAACACTTTAATCTTCTTATTCACACCAGCAGTAGCAAAAAATTCTCCATCTCGATCAAAACTGAGTGAGCATACAAGGTTGGATGAATGCAAAAGATCCCCTTGTTTTAGGTCAGCCTTAACCTTTATCTTGCTGAATGATAAATACTTGCACAATCCCTCTAAAAAAGGATTTATCCAAGCACTTGCACCCTCCCTGCACTGCTCTTTTGATTTCAAGTCATTGATGCAACTTCTTTCAGTCAAAACAACAGAACCTCTACCATCACTTGCTAGAGGAGGATGCCTACTCACCAGTTTCCCAGAGGAATACGCCGGTCTACATCGTGTTAAAAAGTATGCTGACTCGAGTTTCTTAAAGTTCTTCATTAACCGAGAACTTTTTGAAAGAAAACTTCCGTTACTTTTCTGATCACCTCCTCCATCATCATCATCATCATCATCATCATCATCAAATTCCTCATTGTTTTTAACATGAGTCCCTAGTCTGACTCGTTTTCTAGTCCCTTCATATGCAGAATCATCACTGTCCACAACTGTCATTGATGGGAAACTTGATGCTGAACGATCATCACTCCCCAGTTCAGTACCAGTAATCTCTTTAAATCTAATTTTCTGCTTAGTCACTTCTTCAATATCTGAGCACAGAAAAGAGATAGTGTGTTGCAACTTCTCAGCAACTTCCTGTTTCCTCTGTTGAAGTAACAAAAGGAATTCTAGCAGCAACTCCTTATCCTCAATCCTTTGTCTCAGCTCTATCGCTGCTTCACGTTCTTCCATATCATCTCTTTGCTCATTAAGGAACTCACTCTGCAACAACTCCCTGCAACACAACAATTGGTTTAAAAAATATGTAATGTTTCTTACAGGATTAAAAATGGACACTAGTTGTATCCCTATAGCATATGGTGCAAAAAGCTATGATTCTTCACGTGAGACAAAACCCAATTGAAGCTTCAAATTCCCATGAATTCTTACAGAGAGAAATATTAAAAAAATCGTATTTAGGGTAGAAAATCCTAAAATATTTCAACAAGAAAGCAAATGCAACACAATATTGTCATATTTGTTTTGGCAAATGATTTATTACCTATCTTCCACCTTCAAAAAAATCATAAATATCTGACATAAAACTTTTTGAAAAACTAAATTCAATCCAACACAGCAAGATTAGGCAAAAGTTACAACATAAACTCTCATGCTCATTCTATATTATTATTGAACTTATTTAATTAGTTTCTGGAATAGACACTTTATAGTGGGCCTTGAATCTAAGAGATAAGTAAATCAGACACTTTAAAGCTTATATAATCTCAGGAATTTAATGTAAAAACAGCTAATAAAGGCTTAATTCAAAATAAATTGCCAATTAGCAGAATAAAAAACTTTTAGTATCTCAAAAATTGAAGAAATAGAAAACAAAAAGGGGTAAGAAAAGCAGGCATTCAAATGGAAGTAATTGGAACATATAACAAACAAGTTGGAATTTTGTCTTGCAATATGAAAAAAAGAAGTAAAAACCATGCTATGAAGACAATTACCCCAGTGTTGGACGACTACTAGGGTCAGGATGCAGTAACCACAAGCAAAAGGAAGCTTCTTTGGGCCACTTTAGAAGTAACTGTGGAGGAAGAACCCTATGTCTAAGGCTAGACATGGTTCTACTCTTTTCTTCTCTCGAGCTTAGCGGACAAAATACCTGGTCACATGCAAGTTAATAGAATTAGATTACATACAAATGTAAACAGGGACTTTCAACACTGTATCATACATCCATTGTAACAACAAAGTGAAGAAGATAAAGCGTATCAAAGGACCCTGTTAAAATATAAGAACTTAAGAGTTATACAGTTTCTGTTATGAACCTCAAAAAGAAGAACCCCTAATCGATAAACATCTGAAGCACAAGAACTAGAGTCACCAGCAACCTCTTCAGGACTAGTGTACCAACTCATCTCCATTAGCAGTATCTGCTTCATTGGAAATGATTGCTTCTTCCCTTCCACTTCTTCATCCTTCCTCCTATCTTTCATTTTATGTTCTTCTGTTTCTTCTATCAAAGATGCACGAGCTGCATACACAGCACTCGACAGCATGCAACTAGAATCTGAGCGAGCAGTGGTTGTAGATGTCTTGACAGTCACAAAATCTTCACTTCCCAAGCTCTGCTGATGCATATCATGGGGACAGAGAGATGTTGGAGTTTTGATCTCACCACCTTGGTCGTTTAATCCTTCTCCTAAAGAATCGGAGCCAGTATCTGAACAAGATGCTGATTCAATAAACGAGATATGGTTGAAAGAAGACATGACAAAACAGGAAGGCCTCACATTATGAACTACAACTCCTTGAGAATGCGCTACACTAACAATTTCTACTATTTGTCTAAATATGTGCAAGCATTCAAAGGCATCCACCGATCGTTCTGGTTTATCCAACCACTGCCTCAAGCTAATATCACCCCATTCCACAGCACCATAAAACGGGTCAACCTCAACTTCATCTTCACACAACCCAGAAAACCCACCACCCAAATTTTTTGCCTGATCACCTTGACCCAACGGAACCCTTTCCCTTTCCTTCTTGTACCCCGAATCCTGAGATGCCTCACCCGAGAAGGGGTTCCTTTCGGGATAATGAACTCTTTGGTTCCTATCCGAGACTCCAGAACTGTTCAAAGCCCTGGAACTGCCAGAATTCTGAAAAGCAGACCCTGAAGAACCCTCCATCTTCATCCAGCTAGAGTTGCACGTAGGCCAAGTACAACAACACATCCAAAAACTATGATCCTCCTCCAACTTCCCTCACACTCTTGCACCTCCACCATCACCATTATAATTCAAAACTCATTTCACTGCCTCCAGAAAAACCACAAAGACCCTTGTATCAAAATCTACCTCTCACCCTTTTCACACTTCACACGATCACAACTTCCAGTGAAGTCAGCACCATGAAATCACAAACTCTTCAGTATACAATCTATCCCTTTAAACAAAAACCAATATATATTCAGATAACTACAGTAAAAGAAAAAAAAAAGTAATTTTTTAATAGGGACAGATGATTAAAATTCAAGATACCAAAAACCAAACCAAAAGAAAAAGATACACAGACTCTTCCACAAAGGTTAGAGGTTTCTCAACTCCAACACTAGAGAAAACATACGCAGACCCTCCAAAAAAAGCACCAAACTTTATCCAAATTGATCAAAATTGCCCACCACCCACCCATCAGAGTTAGTAAACGGGTAGACAAAGAGATACACGTTTTCAAGACACAGAGACAAAGAGAGAAAGACGAAGAAGAAGAAGAGAGAGAGAGAGAGAGATAGAGGTGTACCAGTGACACCATAGGAGGATCTCCTGTTTCTGCTAGGCCAACCTCGCAACAGAACCACACAACAAAAACTTTCTAGTTGCACACAAGCACATTGAAGCTTGACAGCCTCATAAATTCCAAACATTTTTCATATTATAAGAAAATCACAAAAAAGAGAAAAAACACACAACAAAAAAATAAAACAAAAGTACAGAACAAACAACACCTCCCCCACAAAAACAACAGTAACAATAATATAAAAGAAAAAAACTGATAATGGAATAAAGAAAATGTTTTGGAATTACCAAAAGTAAAGTTTTGCCGAATTTTGCAACTCTTTTAACCTCTCATCGCAGCATCAGATTGTTTCCACGTTGGGCATTCTATAATTTTGTTACCCTTTTGAGCATTGAGTTAAAGACTCTTCATTTCATTCGATCTTCATTTTCCATTGCTTCATACGTGGCTCTACCATGGCCTCAAAGGGTTCTCCCATAGAGATTGTTTTTTATTATTATAATTAGTGGGTCATCTTTGAAATTTCCAAAAAGTGACGCACACATATATTATTTTATTAAGATTCTGCTAATAAGTACTATTTTTTCCTATAATCACTGCTTTTTCTTTTCTAATCACAATTTTTTTTATTGATCAATAATAAAGATCTATAGATAGATCCATATAAAATCTTATCATAAACTACAGTTTACCATAACTAGATTTTTCTTTTCTCATACTTTTTATTTACTCGTTCATAATAAACAGTTAGAACATAATAAAAAAATGAATATAAAATTAATATTGTAAAGTGGCCATGAATATGAAATAAACATGTGACAGAAGAAGAGGGAGCAGAAAATATAGAAATGTGGTATCAGATTTCGAAACACATGCTATATCCCAAAGTGGAAAAATCATATCCTCTTGGTTATTAGTGACGGAGACATTAAGCTAATAAACAATTAATTTAGAGTTAAGCAAAGTGAGGTCGTATTTGGTCATATAACATCGATCTTAATAAAGATATTAATCAAACAGTTTAATCATTAAGATAATCTCTTTTGCTGGCTCGATTTTTATATTGTTTACTTAATCCCCAATTTCAATGTAGGAGACAATCATTTCTTAATTTGAGGAGTAATCATTACTTAATTCAATTTTTTAAAGACATGGAATAGAGAGATTAAGTATCAAAGAGTTATAAGCAAATTTATATAAGAATGACGACGTTTCTTTCTATCGTCATCTTCAAAGTTACATGCTGATCGATCTTTGTTTTATGACAGTTAATTTTTTTATCTTTAATTTAGTCATTTCGATTCATACTTAAATGTTTTTTATTTTTGAAGTAAATTTTTTTTAAAAAAATATTATTATTTATATAATTATGAATTTTTCATGTTAAAATCTAACAATACTTTAAGCATGCTAAAATACAAATAATAAGCTAATACAATTACATACTTAATCACTCAATCACCTAAATTCTTGACCTCTCGACTATCTCGACCTTTCGATGGAATAACGTAAGTTATGTTGTTGGAGTTGATTCGTCTCAAAAGTTTGGTAAAAAGTAAATTCTTAATATATTTTATTTTAGTGTAAATAGAATGATTATATATATTTGAGAAGATATCTTACATAATTGTTGGCAAAATAGATTTACAATTATCCTCATGACTATTGAATTTCCTTGTTTGATTAATATTTGATTAACATTGTAAAATGTTTTCAAACCTATAATATTAAAAAAATAAACACACATGTGGTAAAATATTACATTTACATTCATAACTTTAAATTGATATAATTTTAATAATACGCTAGTTATTTGGAACTCAAAAAAATACTGTACATTTACAAACATCCTTAATAATAAATGTAACTGAATTCTCATCTAATAAACTTATATTACATTATAGCTTATACCATTGAAACTCATTTTATATGATACAACAATAAACTTATAAAACTATAAGTCGTTTTCGTAAATTAATTCAAAGAGGATTTATATAACTTTTTCCAAACATTATAAATAAGATCTTACATTTAATCTTTAAAGTTTTTGTTTTTATGATACTGCAATTTACTAAATTCAGATTTACTCTGACTAGTATTATTCTTCTTCTTTTTAATAATAATAATAATAATAATAATAGGAAACCTTCAGTAGTAATTATGTTCAAATCCAATTACCATCTAAAGACAAAACAGAGGAAAACATACTATATAAAAATAAAAAATAAAAAAAACTTTCAGATAAAATACACCTTTTTTAACATTTTGTGACTTCCTCAATTATTTTTTTCCTTTAATTCAGGGTGAAGAAGTTATGATTATCTAGAAAATTCTCAAAATGTTAATTTGGATGGCTAAAATAAATATGATTGGTTAGTAAAAATAGAAGCAGTTGTCTCTAGAAAAATATATATAGTGAAAGTGAAAGAGTGATATGTTTCTTATTTTTTGACTTTCATTGGTCATACAAGTTAACTTTCCCATAAATTATTTTCTGGATGGTCCCATTTTGATAAAATTGATTTGACAGAATAAAAAGTATCAAGAAGATGAGATAAATTTCATCAAATTAGATAAAAAAAATTTTAAATGTATATATTATATGAGAAATTAGAATTGTTTTGTGATGTGTTTTTGAATGAGATGAAATCCAAGAACATGTGATTTGGTTCCCCAACATAAAGATGACATTGGATAAGGTTTCTCAACTTATCTAAGGTACATTTTGCTCTTTTCTCAGTGTTCAATGACTTGTCTTATTAATTTGGTACTTTGCTTATCTTTTCATTTTGTACCACATCTATTTCAAAATTCAATCACTTTTACTTCTTATAGGTGGAACAAAAGAAATACATAATTCATGTTTCCATGTTTTATTATAAATGGAACCATACTGGATTTGGTCTAAACAAAATATTATGGATTTGATATTTCACACACACATATATATATATAACAAAAATAAAGTACATATATATATATATATATATATTCATTCTTAGGTTTGTTTTTGACATTAAGTCAAACGCAAACTATAAAATAGCAATAAAATTTATTATTTCTTAACAGCACAAAATTTATTCTGATAATGATTGGGATAATTTATTATTAAATTTTTATTAGTTCTACAAATTTTACATTTGAGTTACAAATTTTTTATTAGGAGAGAATTCAAACATTTTACTTATATTAATGTAATTAAATAAGAGTATAATGTTTCACGACTCATTATTACTATAATAAAATTAAATTATATAAAACACACACACCATACATATATAAAATATAAATTTCGTAAAAATATTTAGTATCATCCAAAAATAAAATATTTACACATATAGACATTAAAAACACTAAAATCTCCTTAAACGTACATAAATACTTCCTGACCACATTAATTAAGAAATTATTCAGAACATGCATTATTACTTGTTCACATGTAAAAAAGCATGATCATTACAATTATAAGATAAACACAAACATACATCTTAAGCTAATATATTTGAGTAAATAAAATAAAACTATACTAAATTATTTCAAGTATATTAAACATAATAATTGTCTACTAAAAGTATAAAAGTATTAAGTTTGAATATATGAGACTATAGTTCGATTTACTATAGTATATTTGGCCATCAAATTAGTTTAGAGTTCTAATTCCAACTATAAACTAACACTATATATATATATATATATATATATTCATATCACATTTATTATTTTTATGGCTACCATCTCCGGTTAATAATGTCACGGGTATCTAGTTTTAAAGGATATTAAATACTTAATTTTTACATTTCAATTTTGTTTTTTTTTTTCAAATTTCTTTTCTAAGTTTGGTTTTCTATTCATATGTTATTTTTGAATTTTATTAAAATCTTTCATATGCAACACCTTCAATTAAAACAAGTTTAAAAATATTTATTTTAATGTAAGTTTTTTTTGTATGTTTGACCTAATATAGTCTGATGTAATATTGTACTTTTACGCTAGATCTATAAAATTGTCTAACATAAATTTACATCAAATATTTCTATAGACCTGTCTAAATTTACTTCAAGTATTTTTTTCATGGAATGTAAATTTATGTGCTCTACAATAACGTTTGACATAAAAATCCAAAATAAATTATTTAAAAGGCTTTCACATTGTCAGTGATCAAAAGATCCAGATATCCATTAAAAATTTCAAAAAAAATTCTCCAACAATACTAAGCTTCCATGTGCCCCCTAAAAAAACATCAAATGTCAATTGTCTCTATGTTTATGAGGTTCGAAAAAAAACAAAGACTATCTTGAGCATATATCCATATCCAATTTGTCCATGCTTTTTTTAATAAACCTCAACAAGCTTAAGACTATAGAAGAAGAAGTTACATACACAACTATCAAAACCAACCATTTTTTATACACCTAACAATTATAAGTATGTGTTCAACGGATGAGAATTTCAGTTGTCTTCTTGTAAAGGCAAAAGCAATTTATGCCAAAAACTAGAAGATGTATTTATAAAGAATTGACAAAGGCCTTTTCTTCCAAATATTCTATTTAGAAAAGTTCCACAATATCCAATTTCTTTGGATGAAAATTGAAAGACTTTGATATTTTCCTTGATCATATTCTTTTAAAATGTGATAATAAAAGTTCTATAAACTTAATTAAGAACCTCATAATGCATTTCAGAACAAAACACAGAGAAATTAGACATCACTTCTTAAGAGACCACATCCAAAAAGGTGATTGTACCATTGAATACATTGATACAATTTATGTCTTAGGATTGAAATTCATGTCAAAATTGTGTTTTTCGTAAAACATCGTGCAATAATCAATTATGAAAAGGTCATAATCGATTATCTCTGGTCTCAAGAAACATCCTTTTTTGATTCGCAAATAATCGATTATTGTAGGGTATAATCGATTATCTTTAAATGTTCTTGAGAAAATGGGTTTTCATGAACAAATAATCGATTTTCTTCATCGATAATCGATTATCAGCGATTATCTCGGAAAAATTTTTGAACCAATAATCGATTATCATTAGTGATAATCGATTATTAGTCGACGTTGGTTCAAAAAATAATCATTGTAACAGTTTGAAACGGCTATAAATGGTCATAAACGACTAGTTTGTCAATCTCCTCTATAAATACTCACTCATAATTGATTCATAACCACCACTTGCACCCAAACTCTGCCAAAATCCAGCTCTATCAAGCTTTTCTCTCATTTTTCCTCTATCCTCTCTACATCTTTTTCTTCAAATCTACTTACTCCTCATGGTAGATTCAAGATGCAAAATGCCTACTCGAAGACACACTAGTGGTGCATCTTCCTCCCGTTCTCGTGCTTCTAGACTTGCAACACTTAAAGGATGGATCTTTGATCCCGAAAAGCAAGTTGAGTTCTCCTCACTTTTGACAGGAAAAAAAGAATCATTGGATGCAAGTACGTCAGATTAGGATACTATAGATTTTATGGCTTCCAATTTCCAAATCTGTTTGAAGCTCATGGCCTGACAAATCTAGTAGAGTAAAAAGGATGTACTTATTTCGACCTCATTCGAGTTTTCTACGACAACCTTCTTCTTCGTGATGGGGTTGCCACTACCAAGGTCAAAGGTGTCCGCATCATTCTTGATGATGATATTTGGACTAATGTGGCTATGCTAACAATATGGGATGACGCAGTCAAGGTTCATCTTGGAGTTCCTGGATTTAATCGTCTTCTTGCTTTTCAATCATTTCTTAGGAATCCTCAACAACAATCTGGCCGCCAACAACTTTTGGTGGGAGGATTCAAGATGGAAGAAAGGATGATCCATTACTTAATAGTTCGGATCCTATGCTCTCGTGCAACAAATCATGCTCAATATTTTGAGCAAGATCTTCTGATTATCTATGGTGTTTTAAACCATATCGACATTGATTGACCTTCTCTCATCATTGACACCATGTTGAAAGCCCAAAAGTACCCAGTCTACCATCTTCCTTATGCCCTTCTTATATCTCGTATTCTTGAATATAAAGGGGTAATTGTTGAAGGAGAATATACCCAATCTATTCAAGTAGTAGGTTCAGAAATTGGGGAAACCACTTTGCGCCAAATGAGCTTTGTAGCTCATGGTAATGTCTTTCTCCACAAAGATGAGGAAAATAAAAAAGATGAAGATGACAATATTGATGCTCACATAGCTGAACCAGTAAGTGAAGCTGATCCATACAACTGGTCCTTCAGTCATTCCTTCCTCCTCATTATTATCCATGGAAGAGTATTTTTCCAATCTCTTAAGACAAATGGAAGAGATGAGTTTGTTTCATCAAACAAAGCTTGAAGAACTCATGGAGAGGCATCAATCTTAACATGATTATGTGTGTAAGCACTTTAAGTATTTTGATACTAGGCTAGGCAAAATTGAGGATTGCCTCAACCTTCAAAATAAGAGTTGTTATTACTAACATCTTTATGTTGTTTGTAAGTTTGAATTTATGCAAGAAAATAGAAATTTTTTTAACAAGAGATTTTTATCATCATCAAAAAGGGGAGATTGTTACCAATGAGGAACATTGGTGTCTTGAAGTGATTTTGATGATGTTATAGCTGAAGACTTAAAGAATCTTTTGTATCAATGTTAAAAGCATTCTTTGTAGAAACAATTGTATAAGATTCATTTTGTAATTGTAAACAACTCAGAAGCACCTCAAACTAGAGTTTCTTCACGACAATAATTGATTATCTAAAGGGATAATCGATTATCACAAACTAAAATAGAAAGGGGCTGCTCATGCAAAGAATCAATTATCACATCGGATAATCGATTATCACTACTTGATTTAATATTGTTCATGGTGTGCAAATAATCTATTATCACTAAGGATAATCGATTATCATTTTTTCCAAAACCCCATAACGACCTCAAATAATCAATTATCACTTATGATAATCGATTATCACTAGCAATTGGGAGTAGGTTTTTCAGTTTCTAACTCCTGGCCTATATATTTCCTTTCCTAAACCCTTAAAAATAATGAAGCCATTTTTAGAATACAAAATAGTTCTAAGGAAGTTCTCAGGTCTTAGAGAGTTCAATCAAGTCTTGTGAAAAGGAGAAGCTTGCATTTAGTGCGTCTAAAGTTGAAGCGGTTTTCTTCAAGTTGATTGAAATAGGTTCTTCCATCGTGTGTTGAAGGAAGGTGTTTTTTGTTTCTTATTCTTTTTGTAATCTGTTTGTAATCTGAAACAATATTTTAGTGGAAAATGTTAATCACTGTTTATAGTGATTAATGACTGGATGTAGAATCTGTTGATTCGAACCAAAATTTAATGTGATTTTCTTTGCCTTTATAAATCTTGTGTTTAAACTGTTTGACAAAAGTCCTAAAAGAAAATCATAATTTTTAAAAGAACCAATTCACTCATCCACTATTGATTATTGACTCTTATCACGCTCTCTAAAATGTTTCACTACGCGATACCAATATCAACAGTCTTAACCATTTGAGTCTTAGCTTTTGTTTAAGTCTAGACTCATTATACTTAATAGTATCCTTCCTTCCATTTATCAAGTTCATTAATTTATTTATAATTTTTTTTCTCTAAATGTTGTTTCAATATCTAAAAATTTAACAAATAATTGTTTAACAAATATAAAAGAGACTTTCTATGTTGGATATTAGGACTAATTGCATCAAGTAAAAGTCTAATGTAAATGTGGGAGACATAAATCTATGCTAGACTTCATAAGATATGATGTGAAACTTTTTATTCTTATGATATTTTTTCTTCATCTTAATTCTTCTTTTATTTCTCGTGGCTCAACATGACGTTCAAAATGTAGTACTAATGTGGTATCTTTTTTGTCGTGAACAACTCCTTATTAAAGTTCCCAAAGCAAATGATGCCTCCACCATTCTCTTCACTAATGTAGTTGATGACTTTGCTTCATTAATAAAAGCGAACAGAAATATTGTCATTTTGTGTTTGGAGACCTCCAACCTAACTCAAAAAAAAAATAATTAAAACTCGCAGTTTTAATTTCAAAAGTACAAAGAATATTTAAAACACTAACATCAATCACACACTTGGACTTACAAACTTCAATGCAATTGGAAAAAAATCCACCACCATGAAACACTCATGATAACTTATTCAAACTACGGAAACTACTTCCAAAACTTCCACAAACACACAAAAAAAAATCACGTGACGAAAATGCGAAAAAAAAGAAACACAATACCTAAATACATATCCAAACATTTTTAAACTCCAATCTAAAACTCAATATTAACTACAAATTATATACAAAAATTCGACATAAATATTACTTTTTATGTCAGACCAAAAGCTTTCAATACAAAAGAATGTTATACATATTTATAAAAAGATATCACTATCTGTTTTTTTTCTTTATCTTTTAGTCCGTAAAACATATGATGTGATAATTAGCCAACTTTACACTATTTTTAGACCTCTCAAACTTTTTTCAAGACATATCCTACCCTCCACTCAATTACCCTACCAAGCCTCCTCTACAACTTTTTTTTTTAACTTTTCATATTCAAATAAACAATCCAACACTCTAAAAGATTTTGATCCTCGTATTGAACCATTGTTTTTACTATGATGGCACAATGGTCATGGATATTCATATTTAAAATAAATTGCATACTATCCTTCTACCCATTTAAAATTAACACCCATTTTATTTCTACCATCTTAAGGACTTACCAACCAAAGATAAAAGTTCCACCTCCATCCCTCTAATCAACTCATTCAAACTCTTCCCCTCCCTCCTATCACAATCTCTCTCATATATCCCTTTTTTTTTTTCCTAGTTTCTATCCTCCCATCTTTCCTTTGTGCAATAACAAAGAAGTGTAAAAAAAGTAATATTTGATGAAGGTAAAAGAGAGAAAGAGAGAGAGAGAGAAATTGGAACTTGTGTTGGAGTACAATGGTGTGTGACCGTGGAAAGGAAAGAGCCTCATGTTTTTTTGATTTGGACCACAACATTAGATTTGAGGATAGTGAGGTTCTATGTAAGAGACAACATAACCTATGCAATAAATGCATCTACCTGTTCTTATTGCTTCTTCTTTTCTCATCCTTTTCCTTCCACGTGTCCTTAAAGTGTGCTTCTTATCTCTTCCTTTTTACACACGTCTCTCTTCTCCACACTTCACTTCAACCTTCTTTCCAACACTATCTACACCAATTTTCCATTCTTAAAACTTATCCTCTTTTTCTCAGGGCCATCGCTGGGATCCAACACATCATGGATCCTCTTATTAAACTTTCATTGCTTTAATTAACTTCAAATTAAAAATATCTTCATTCTTAAACACTAAATACATTTTTAGGATTTTAAGGTTGAATTCAAGTTTAGAGTTTAAATTTTCAACTTTGATTATATTTTTTCATTTGAGAGACATCTTTATCTCATGAATTAAAAAATAATAATAATTTGACGATAATATATATATTTAGAAATGGCATTTATGTTTGAGGTATTTGCGAATAAAATTTATTATAAAAGTGGTACTCACGAATTTTTGTTTCTTACGAATAAAAGTAGTAAGTATTTTTATATCTTTATAAAGAGATCACCTATACTATTTGTATTTACAAATATTCATTATTTATTAACGATAAAAATAAAAATGTAATTTATATTTAATTTAATTAATATTATATTTCATATTTTTTAATTTTATTTTAAAAATTTATAAAATATAGATATCTACGTGTATTCTTGAGTTTTCAAATATTCACAATATTTTTTAAGCAAATATCTATTTAAATAGCGGGTGATTTTTTATTATATAAGTCAGATAATAAATTATTCGTATCCAACTCAATCCATTATTATATTTAATTATATTATTAAAAAATTATTATTGTGTTTTTAAAAGTATCTATAGTTTTAAAATCATGATATTAAAATAAAATAAAACATTTTGAACATTGTCTCTTTACTTCTTCTACTTGAAAGGGATGAATAATTATTATTCATCGCCATAGAATTAATACACCACTTTGACCAATCTTAAAAAGTCTGTTACAAATTAGAAAATTTTCAAATAGTTATATTATGTTTGACTTATTAGAGTATTCATGTACATATTTATTAAGTGAGACCTTTTGGAAATATTATATTGAGTTTGAAAGTCAAAGTTAGGCTTTGTTTGCTTTATTGTTTTTCTTAAATATATGGTTTTCTCGTGGGCTACCCTAACTGAGTATAATTAAAAAAGTATAATTTGTTTAAATGTGAGACACATTGAACTTGGCCTATTGGTTAAATAGATTACAGTCATGTTGGAAGTCGATTAGTCTTTAGCTTATAATTCTTTGTATTTTTTATCATATAGTTTTACTTTTCTCAAAATTAAAATATTGTTTAATAATATTTAAATAATTTAAATGTTTAATTTATTTCGGTTTAATCATTTCGAAGGTTACTATTTCTGTAAACTCGTCTCAAATATGTTATCGTATTTCTTTTTAATCTCAATTAGGTCCCTATTTCTGTAAAATTGAATCAATTGGACCCTAGCCATCAATTTTGTTATAACAGCGTTAAAATGGTAGTGAGGTAGGATGCTAACTTTGCAAATGTGAAACATGTGCCAGAGTTACGTGGAATTTAATTGTTCTAAATTTTAAAAAATTATCCTTCTTTCTCGCATTCATCCTCTTCCTCTTTATCCTCTCCCCACCGTCTTCCTCCATCCCCTCCCGCCGCGCCCTTGGCAACTCATGGGGCAGCTCCCAATAGAGAAGCGCATCGCCAAATTTGCACGCCGCTCCACCTCCTCCAGCCTCACTGTGCTCCTGAGGATTTTTAATTTAGGGGAATACTTCCCCTTTGCTTGTGAGTGAGCTTGTTGCGATTTGGGATTTTACAATTGTATTAGGGGTTTAGGGTGATTTGTCATCATGTCCTACCAGGGCCACGCACGAGCCTCGAGCTTGAGGGCGGTGAGGTTAAAAAATTGGGGGAACTCGAGGAAGGAGGTGCCCCAGAAGTGAGGGTCGTTGGTGAGGGGTTGGGAGAAGTCCCATGCGGGGTGGACCATTACGAGGAAGTGGTCGTAGGCCATGTGACGAGCCCAGATTTGGGGGTTGTCTTGTTGGAGGAAGTGGAAGAGGTGGAGGTTGTGTAGGGCGCTAAAGTTTGATTCTAAGCCGTAGAGGTAGCATAGGGCATCGAGACTCCCGTAGTAGGGGATATAGATAGCCTTTGCGCACAGGGGATCTTGCGTGAGGCAGGGGTACTTCGGCATCCGACGGTGGAAGATGAGTTCCAGCATGGAAGGGTCGGTTCGATACCAACTTCGAGAGTGGTTATGGGTTTTCTGTCCCAGACCGTGGTTTCCTAGGTAGGGACACAGGTCGTCCAACATTGGATACTTAGAATAGTTTGCCAGTAGATCCAGGTTGAACCTCGAAGGTAGCTTCCTTATGTGGATCCATCGGTTCTCGCATTCTTCCTCTTCCGATGATGTCGTCATTTTCCCCATCGACAACATCATTAACATCAACAACGCTCATCTGCTGCCTTTCAACATCCTCATTCCTTTCTTTCTATTCATCCAACGTTGTCTCGTCGATTCTAATCTCTCAAACGACACAAAAATAAATCCTAATCAAAACCACATTTGGATTTTGGTTTAAACTAGCTTGTTATTTGGTTGATGAATTCTATGTGTTCTACATGTAATGCTAATTCTTATGGGTATTACATATGTTTGGTGCAAATTCTAGATGTTAGATGAGAGTGTTATTGTTATAAATGTGCAATAATAGACCTGTTTTGGTGACTCTGAATTATCAGGATGGTTGAACTGTCATTCCAGCATTAAGAGAAGTAGAAGTAGATTCACCACCCAACCACACACCCGCGTCGAAGAAGAACAACTTCGCATCGAAGAGAACAACTTCTCAGACCTCACGCACCTTTTTCAAAAGGGATTTTTCCAAATTAGAGATTTAGTCAAATCCCAAATTTTTTTCATTTAAAAATTACAAAACACACGACATAAGTACCCTGAGTGTACCACATGCTTAAGCAATGCATAGTCAGCATGCCATGTCATGGATCTCTTAATGCCGTTTACTGAAATTGACGGCAAGGGTCCAATTGATTTAATTTTACAGAAATAGGGATAATAAAAAAATACGAGAACCTATTTGAGACGATTCTGCAGAAACAGGGACTTCTGAAATGATTAAATCATTTATTTGTTTGACCAATTATATAGATTAATATTTTTATTTTTATTTTTATTTTTTATTTTTATAATATAATTTTCTAATTATAGTTAATGTTTGATAAATATTTTAATTATGCTATTATAAATAAATGAATCAAATTATTTACTTTAATTTTACTATAACAACTATATAAAATAAGTTGAAAAAGTAAAACATCCTTAACCGGGTGAATATCACTAATGCAGTCAAGGGAAACGACAAAGGTTATTTTCGCCTACAGGCAGCGATTTCGCAACCGAGGTATATACCGACGAGACAAAAAGGGTAGACTTTTTGCCTCGGTTGTGAACCGAGGCAAAAAGTGATAGGATTTTGCCTCAGTTTATATGTAACCGAAGCAGTAGAGTTTTTTCTTTTTTATTTCTTTTCGAAAGACTTTTTGCCTCGGTTCCTTCTAAACCGAGACAGTATCTCAAACTCTACTACCTCGGTTGGGACCCAAATCGAGGCACTGGAGTGTTTTATATTTTTTTTTTTGCTTTTTCGTCAGATTTTCTACCTCGATTGTGACCTGAACTGATGCCTTAGAAGACTTTCTACCTCGGTTATGGTCACAACCGAGGTGTATTCTCCTATTTTTTTTAAGAACATGTATGTTTCTGCAACATTCCCAACTGTAGAAACAAACCTGCATATATTTAACAATCCAGAAGCATATATTTTCAATAGAAATTATATTAAAACATAAATTCATTCAATGTAATCATAAATCAACTTCTTAGAAGCATAAATCAATTCAATGTAATCATAAATTAACTTAGAAACATAAATCAATCCAATTACAAAATTAAACTAATAATAAATATCCTAAGGTAGAACTTACTATATCCTAATATCTACATACTATTATATAATTGAATTAAATATTTAACAAGTGTTTTCCTTATGAGTTTAAGTGACTTCTCTGGAATTGAAGTAGTAAAATTGAATCTCTACATAAAACACAATGATTTCAATTAGTGTATATGAAATCTAAACAAACCAAAATATTATCGTTTCCGATCCACTGGTAACATGTGCATGAATAGTGGTCATCATCCAATACATGATGTAGTAACCACACTCATATGACCCGGTTTGTCTATTACACTACAATATATCATCATAATTATAAAATATTAAGAAACATCATTGGAATGGTACAAAATGTAACAAAGTATGGACTAAAATACCAAACCTTAAGGGCCAACCATGCAAGCTTTTTAGCTTTAACAGTTGATCTCCCAAACAACATCATATGTGTTGCAAGGGAACTATTAAAAAAAATTGCTTTAGCATACATTTATATAACAAAGAAAGTTCAAACATTGAGGTTCTTACCAGTCTACTACTTGTCTAAGAGGTTTAGGAGGAGACTTGTGCAATGAACAAAACCATATAGTAGTGTTCTCTGGTATGGAGATCACAAGTAGCTCTCAATGACGCTTGAAATTGGTAGTAACTTAATTGTCATATACTAAAATCATAAATGAAACTTTAAAGTTAACAAAGTTCACTTACCCAAGTATATAAGGGAGAAAATATATCTTCTTTCCCATTGCAAAGCAGCTGGTGATGGATGTTTGGATGTCAATCTATTTCCTCTGTGAGTCATTTGGGGTCAATGAACCCATATACATAATTAAACCCCATCTTGTTACTTACACCTCACATATACCTGAAATCAAGAAATGATTTGATATAAGTAACTTGATAAATCAATTTTATATAAATAAGTTCTCATAAACTTACATCATCCACAACTGAACGAGTGAAATATTAATCCCTTCTCTCCCCCAACGCAAGCTCTTTAACATCCTGCTGGTGCAAGTACATTGTGATCTCAATATGACTTCCAAATGTAGTATATATATTAATAAACTATGAAAAAGTTAGTCTAACGCGCCAAATGTAGTATATATATTAACAAACTATGAAAAAGTTATTACTCTTCTTAAACTGTCCAACTGGAATATTCAAAATTCAATACTTGAAAATTAATTTTACCATCTCCTCTCTATGCACTTGTAAAATGTACATTTTTACAAAAAAATTTAGAGATAGTAAATAATTTTTATATTGAATCTCAAACGGAAAACTAAGGCTAATTCACAATAACAATATATTCAACCAAACAAATAATTGCATATGCAACATACAATATATTCAAGCAAACAATATATTTAACCAAAAAAAATAATTACATGTTTATATTAAAAGGAAAATTTTAAGAATAGGAACCTGGGAGCGTGAAAGTTTGACACCAATGAAGAATGTCTGTGTTTAAGAAGCTATAAACTTCCCCCGCAAAAATATAATATCTAGACAAAAGCAAACAACACATTAATTAGTATCATGATTCCTAACCTTAAAGTTTATTTCATCACTAAATCAACCAATTTAATACAACAATTCAAAATATTATTCTCTAATTTCTATATCTCTAAAAAAAACTTATACACCAATTTACATTATCAATCAATTTACATTATCAACCCATTAACACAAACAATTCAAAATTCTATTCCCCCAATTTCTATATCCCTAATTAATATGGCTAAAACCTTTTTCTTCCCTTCCATGAATTCTCATAAACAAATAATACTACCATTGCTATTTCTATCAATCTCAAAATTCTCATCAACAAATAATATACTACCATTGCTATTTCTATCAATCTCTAAATGAAAAAAATAATATTTCTATAAATCTCAAAAGGCGAACTTACCAGGTAAAGAGAGCAAAATCATGACGGTGAGAACAAAAGTTGTCGGTGACGTCGATGAACGGTGGAAGGCAATAGGAGTAGCGCAGGTGAAGAACGAATGGAGCGAGTGAGGGAGGCGCGACA
Source organism: Vigna umbellata (assembly GCF_018835915.1). Next base: position 45,376 of record NW_025912462.1, read on the forward strand.
ATGGAGGTGCGATGACAATGGCGACAGAGGCGATCTAGAGAGATGAGGGAGGTGCACGAGAGCTGCAAGGGAGGCGTGGCGCAGCGAGGGAGGCACAATGAGCAGAAGCGACGACAAAGGCGATTTGTGCAGAGCAAAAGGTTTCGTTCGCGTGAAGAAAAAAATTGTTCGCGATTCTGGAGATGTAATCCCAGAAAAACAATATTACCTCGGTTCCACTAACTAACCGAAGCAATAAAGACCTACTACCTCGGTTGTTATCTCAACCAATGCCTAAAAGTGTCACAAAATGGAATTTTTGAAAATATATTCAACATATAGGCCTCGGTCCGCGCCTCACCCGAAGCATAAAAGATCTACCGCATCAATTCCCAACTAACCGAAGCGGTATCAGTGGTTCAGGAATTTGGAACGTTCCTTTTCAAAACCTTGTCAAGGGATTTGGTAGGGTATTTTGCCTCGATTGTTCAGAAAACCGAGGTAGTATGAGTTAACAAAAGACATTTAGAACGTTCTGATGCATAGGTGGCAGGTCTGGGAGTGCGGCAAAGGTCAATCTGCAGGGTTATATGCCTCGAATTCCCTTCGAACCGATGCAGTACCTTCCTTTACCATGAAAGGTCTGACTTAGCTTTCTTTGCATGATTTTATGCTTTGGTTTGTCAGAGAACCGAGACAGTAGACCACTTTTAGCATCGATTATCAATGAACCGAGGCATATAGTGTTGCTAAAATTATGAAACTGTCACCGCATTTTTATATGCTTCGGTTTTCCAAAAACTGAAGCGTAATGTGTGAGTTCAAAATTTGTTTTTTTACTAGTGTATATTTAATCCACCATTTCATATATTAAATTGGATTACAAACTTTTAATCTACCAAAACTAAATTGGATTAAATCAACTTATCTTTAGCTCATAATTATTGGTGAAACAATCCATGTAAATTGAGTTGACTCGATTTGAGACAATATTTACCATTTAAACTTAAGTTCAAAAGTATTGTAATTATTAATATATGTCCTTTAAATTGATTGTATATAGCTTCAAAATAAATAAATAAAAAGTTAGGTTTTGTTTCTTTATACTTGGAATATCCTAATGCTTGAGGATTACTATGCATTTAGTCACTTTCTTATTTTAATTATTGTAGGATAATATATATATATATATATATATATATATATATATATATATATATATATATATATATTTCGTTTTCAAGAAATTTACAATCTTTAAAAAAATTGTGGTGATATTTTTGAAATTATGATAAAATTTTAGATTTTGATTTTTTAAATAATTGAAGAGTCGAATGTAAAATTTATGATTAGAGTTATTTGATAACCGAAGCATAAAATCCACAATAAACTTCAGTTGTCTTAGAACAAAAGTTTATATGACTCCACAAATCTCTAAAATTATTATTTTTTTCATCTATGAAGCAAGGTAATAGACTTTGATTTTATGAGAGAATCAAAGCTTATTCCATAATAGGCTTCAATTATTAATAAAGTCTAAGCATATTTCTTTACTAGGGTTAAAATTTTAGTNATATATATATATATATATATATATATATATATTTCGTTTTCAAGAAATTTACAATCTTTAAAAAAATTGTGGTGATATTTTTGAAATTATGATAAAATTTTAGATTTTGATTTTTTAAATAATTGAAGAGTCGAATGTAAAATTTATGATTAGAGTTATTTGATAACCGAAGCATAAAATCCACAATAAACTTCAGTTGTCTTAGAACAAAAGTTTATATGACTCCACAAATCTCTAAAATTATTATTTTTTTCATCTATGAAGCAAGGTAATAGACTTTGATTTTATGAGAGAATCAAAGCTTATTCCATAATAGGCTTCAATTATTAATAAAGTCTAAGCATATTTCTTTACTAGGGTTAAAATTTTAGTAAATTTATTTTCTTTGTCATTTAAACATGTCATTGTAAAACCCATCATCTCTCCATTTTCATTCTCTACTCAAGAACGCAAAGTTCATTTTCACTTTTTTTCCTCCATTTTTAATCTTTTCTTGTGAAAGTGAAGCATCCATGCCATTTGTTTATCTCTTTCATCTCCCTCTTTTCATTTTTTTCTTCCATTCACACCTCTCCCTTCATTCTTTTGTTCTTGCAAACATGAAAGCGACTTTGAAGCTTTCACACCAATCCTCTGTTTGAACACGAAGCCTCCATAAATAAGGTGCCACTGCATTTTATTCTTAAACTATTGGGTACGTGACAAAAAAGATTTTTTCCCTATTTCGTTTGTTAATCCACTTTGATTCTTTGGTGAATGAGGTTGAGGGATATATATGGATACATAGGCCTTCTGCTCATTCATGAAGACAATAAGTTTGATGACATTCAATCATATGTTACTAATGTTTTAAATGAGAAAAGCAAATATATTTAGTCCCTTATATTATTTATACATAAGTGTAGTTAATTGTATTGTAATATATAATCCATCATTTTAAGGTATAACCATGACTGCAATTTCAATTCAAGCGTCATTGACAGGTACTTGTAATTTTCCCCAGGAGAGCATTGTTATATGGTTTTGCTCGTTGCACAAGTCTCTCGTAACATTCTCAAACAAGTAATAGATTGGTAAGAACCAATCTTATAAACTTCTTTGTTATATAAGTGTATTCTAAAGCATTTCCTTTCTTTGTAGTTTATTTGTTGAACATAGTATGTTGTTAGGGAGATTAACTACTACAACTAAAAAGCTTCCATGATTGATCCTCTATGTTTGTTAATTTGGTCCATATATAATTGTTTGATTCTTTTCTTCCTTTATTATTTATAATTGTGTTGATATATTGTATTGTTCTAAACAAATTGGATTATATGAGTAAGGTTACTATGTTATGTAATGGATAACCATTGTTGTTCATGTTGTTACCAATGAGGAGCATTGGTATCTTGAAGCTATTGTGAAATTTTGATGATGATAAAAGTTTAAGAATTGAAGACTCTAAATGCATCTTTGTTAAACGCATTTTGTAGAAACAAATGTATAGGATAAAATGTAATGATGTAAAAACTCTTAGAAGTTTTCGTATTTAGTGAATCATTGCACAAATAATCGTTATCAAAGAGGTATAATCGATTATCACGAGCCAGTTTAGAAGAGAGTTGCTTGCGCAAATAATCGATTATTACACAGAATAATCGATTATCACTGTTTCATTTAATTCTATCCAAGTCGCTGGAATAATCGATTATTGCTCAGGATAATCGATTATCACCATTTTGAAAACCCCATAACGGACACAAATAATCGATTATCACTTATGATAATTGATTATCAGTGGCAGTTGGGAGATGTCTTTTCAGTTTTTGACCCTGCACGAAACTAGGCTTATAAATAGAGGTCTTCACAACTCTTAAAAAGAACTTTTCAAATTGAGAGTATTAGAGCTTTGTGCCTAAGGGAAGCTATATGTGAGTGAAAAGGATCTATGCCATTTTGAGAATACAGTTTGTCTGAGGAAGTTCTCAAAGTGATAGAGTGCTCTTGCCTGGTCTTGTGAATAGGAGAAGCTCGCGCTTTGTGTGTCAAAGGTCGGAGCAGTTCTCTTCAAGTTGGCTGAGCAGGTTCTTCCGTTCGTTTGTCGAAGGAAGGTGTTTTCTATTCTTTGCTCATTTCATTATCTTGTAATCTGTACAACTATATTTTTTAGTGAAAAAAGGTTAATCACTATTTATAGTGATTAACGACTGGACGTAGAATCTTTTTATTCGAACCAGGATAAAAATTATGTGTTGATTTTCTTGATCCCTAAACTCTTAGCACATCAACTGTTCGATAAAAGTTCGCTAAGAAAATCAATTTTTGAAACCAACTATTTTAACTTGTGTTGTGACCGTTACACGCTTTCCACTATCTATATTTTATTCCGCTGTGCGACTCTATAACAGTACCGATTGTTCCGACACATGCTCGTATTATAATTGATTAGAAAATAGTAATAATTTAATTGAATATACTTTGTAACTTTATTTTTTTATATACTAATTGAAATTATTATCTTTTGTGCATAGATTTAAGAATCTAAACCAATGCACGAGAAGTCCATACAGTATGTACGGAAAACTTGTACAAAATATATAATAGAAATGTACAATAATAAGTGAAACATTTATTTTAAATTATTTAAAATACAATTATATAAAATTGTCATTTATATATTATTGTATATAAATTTTGTGTGTTGGTTATGATTGTTTTCCTTCTCTAGCCAAGTTTAATATGTAAATAGAAAGAAAAAAAAGTTTACATAAAAAAATAACTATATTTAAGGTTTGATTATTATTAATTCCTTTATGATTTTAAAATAATTTAATTTTAAGAAGATTAGACATCAATTATTAAAGAGATCAAAGTTTTTTTCTTTTTTTCTTTTATTTTCTTATCGTTTCATACTCAACTTTTTTCAGAACTGAAATCTAATATGAAAATTTATGTTTTAATCAAATCAAAACTAAAAATATACCACTTTTTTGTCTTTTGAATATATTTATTTATTTTGTTAAATCAAAATACAATATCCAAAATAAGTAGACACGATTTTAACACCGTTTGAATTTTTTTTTCCAATGCATGCACCACATGCAAAATTTTAACCTTCCTTTCTCTAATATCAAAATCATTTTGCCAAATATAGCGTACCAGCGTACCTTCCTTTCTCTAAGATCAAAATCATTTTGCCAAATATAGGGTGAACAACATTATTAGGAAAACAAGTGTTACACATTAAGCCAAAAAGTAACATGTGTCTTCCAAACCAAATTCACATGTGGCATGTAAAAATAAATGAGAAACAATTTCATCATATTCCAAACAAAATGGACACTTGTAAAAAAGACATGGTTTTTTATCAGACCAAAAAACATGGTACTCGGTCACGTGAAATAAACTACTATACACTATTGTCGAAAAAAATAACTACGATGTTTTAACGTGCTTCATCGTATACGTCCAAACACACACCATCTGTAGAAGTGAACAAGTTAGAAATCAAATGCGAATCTAAGGTTTATATTAAATAAAAATGAAAAGTTAAACGTTAATTTAAAAATAAAAATCATAAATTCATAATTTTAGATATAAAGTAACGTTAAACTTTAAATTCAAATCATATTATCTGATATCTTTCTAATGAATTATTCATCGAGAAGGGGAAAAACTCATTAAAGGGTTTACTCAACAAATTTTTATGAAGAAATCTTGTGACCAACATTGCTTGTTTGACATTAATTGATCCAAAGGTCCACAAAGAAGAAATTTAGAGGTAGAAAGTTTGTTGAAGGAAAGGAGATGTTGATTTTTCTTCAAATGATTATATCTGACGGTGGAAATTAGAAGTTAGGGTTCTTGATTTCTTGTAGTGTGGCCCACAAAAGGCCATAAACACGTGTTTAGGGCAATGTTCCAAACTTTTTCAACCATCCATGCACGTGAGAATCTCCACCTAGCCGTACAGAGCCTCTCAATTTTGAACATTGACTTGACATGTGTCGCATGACCTTAAATTTTAATTTAATTCTTTATCGATTTTGTACTGATTCAATTAATACGCCCTGCCAAATTAAATTATAACAAAATCAGTTAGTGGACTGAAATCTATATGCACAACTAACCATTATAAATACAAACCATTTATATAATTTTAAAAAAACATTATCTAAGACAACATATCATGTATACTTTTTTATTTTCTTATCTGTTCTTTAATTAGTTTATGTATGCACACATTTATAATAATTGTGGAAATGAAAAGTACGAAATAGAAAATTTCATAAATACTTTTTAAAGTGCAGAACATTTATTACATTTTTAATATATTTTTTAAAAATGATTGAAAAGATAATTCATTAGTTTATCACGTAAAAAAATGTGAACACAAAGTCAATTCAAATTTTCAAACATTAATGCAAGAAAGTGAAAGATCAAGAAATGCATTCCAATAAACAGAATGGATATGGAGAATCTCATTATCACATTGAATTCAGCAATAAATTATAGATATGTTGAGCCTTAGGTATGGAAGAAAGTTTTAAACTTTTGTGTGAAAGTCTTATATTATTGGAAAACGCCTATTATAGTTCTTATGGATTTATCTTCTCTGCAATAATCTATAGCCAAAACCAAGCATAAAAAGAAAGGAAGAAAAACAGACACAAAAAAGAATGGAGAACAAAAAGGTGAATATCATTTATATTATGCAAAAAAGAAAATAGCCTATTAACTACGCATTCGTAGAAAGTAAGATGGGAAGTTATGTGTCTGTCTGGTGGTTAGATCCTTTAAAAACTAGAATCACATGGAAAGTATAACCTTAGTCCAAGAGTGCTTTTAATGTAGCATAAAATCCGGTGAGCAATATTTCCATGGTCCAAGATTGGAGCACAAAGAAATTAACTTAAGAATTGAACAACATAGCTTATACCAAGCCTATATATTGGTGAGATATAACATCATACCAATAAAACGTTGATAGGAAGTAGCATCTTGCTCAAATATTTGTTTGGTGTCTTTAATTGTAGGAGTAGACCAAGGTTTAGTTGCAAGCAAACCAATAACATCAAGCGCATATTTCCTATGTGATACATGAATTCCTTTGCTTGTTTCAAAACCTTAAGCCAATGGTCTTCACTATTTTATGGTAATTCATTAGAAAAATACAACACCAATAAAACTCAACCATGTAAGGAATGAATATCATTCTCTGTTCATAACTTTAAGACAATAATTTAATGAGTCTTCACTTATATTTTCTCATTTCTCCCTACATTTAGACTCACACTTAGAATTCTAACAACATACACCCAAATACTTTAACATCCCCTTGAACATAGGATGGAGGTTGAGAAACATGTATCCTAAGTTTATCACGAATATGAATACAGAGCCAGAGACAGGTTTAGTAAACAAGTTTGCAATTTGTATACAAGCTAGTATGTGATAAACTATTGCTACGTGACACAACTTGTTGCTTCTTTAAAGACGACAAAACTAAGGTAAATATAATATCCAGTTGTAAATACAAAACTAAGGTAAACCTGCAAAGGAACCAGGTCTATTAGAGAAGGGGGATTACTTGGTATGAAGCCTATTGAGGATTTGTTTGAAACACTGGATAACACTGAATCGTAGGTGAAGCAAATAGCATATGTAAAATTACTAGGCAAAGGTTATTTTTCATATCCTAATTCTTCTTATCTATAATTATTGTGGTTTATATTCTCTGCCTCCAATTATGACAATGTGAATTGTGATTATGAAAACTGGTACCTGAGAAAGAGTGAGGGTTCAAGACTTGCTGCGAAGGGAGAAAGTTCTCCATGGTTACTAGAAAAAGGGAAAGTAGGAGATCAAAGAGAAAGATGAAACAAAGGTAAGAAACGAGAACTTGCTTTCTATTATTGTGTATTGTGTCTTATTCTTCTTAGTTTCATGGAAGAAAAGGAAATCCTAACCTTAAATAGGCAAAGGAAAAGGGGAAAAACCTGGAAAACCTAATTTTCTAATTGATTACTACTTCTAAGTAGTAATCCTAGCTAACAGATCTAGCAATCTCAACAACCCTAACTAACTCAATAGCCTCCCCTTAAGTTAGATGGTGTATGTTCACCAATCCAAGCTTAGGAACAATGAACTGAAAGCGAACACGATGAAGTAACTTCGTGAAAATGTCATCTAATTTTTTGTTTGAGCGAATGGGTAGAAGATGAAGGAGGTTGGCTTGGATTTTCTTAAGAACAACATGGAAGTCGAGGTCTATATGCTTAGTTCTTTCATGGAAGCTTTGATTATGAGAAATATGTCTGGCCGACTTATAGTAAAGAGTGGTAGTGGCAATGGTCTCAACGTTAAGATCTTAGAGGAGATAATGAATCCATTGTATTTCACATATTGTAGTAGTCGGGGCACGATATTCTGCTTTAGTAGAAGACCTGGAAACAATACTTTGTTTCTTAGACTTCCATGATATGAGAAAGGATCCTAGGAAAATGAAAAACCCGTTAGTGGCCCTTTTAGTATTAAGACAAGTTTCCTGATCTGATTCACTAAAAGCCTTTATCTGGATGTGAGAGTCTGCAATAAAGAAAAGGCCTTGTGAGAGACTGGATTTGATGTACCTAATTATATGCTGCAAAGACCGATAATGATAATCAGTAGGAGAGCCGTAGTTTTGTCCAAATTATATGAGGAAAATATACAAATATAACCAAATCATCACCCTCATACTCCACCAAATTTATAACATCATCAGCCTCATCAACCCCCTACAACTTGTCATCCAGAAACACACTCAAACAACCTTTATTTGAGGTCAAATCAACTATATCACCCTTATTACCCACACCACCAGGTCCACAACTAAAACACCCCAATGTCAAGAGGATAAGCCTTGTTGAAATGCAATTGAGACGTGAAAAAGTCCTTTGCTATTTTTGTGATGAAAAATTATCCTTCTATCATAAGTGTCCTAATAGACAATGTTTTGTTGCAACTTAGTGAAGAAGAACAGGAAGGTGAGAAAGAACCACCAAATGATACAGTAGAACAGGATACATCAAACAGGGACGTCCATCAGCTATCCTTGAATGCTTTAAAAGGGGTTTTGGGAGTAGGGAAAATCAAATTCAAGGCTATATAAGCACTTTCACTAGTGAAAAAACGGCGTATAACGTCACGCGTTCAACGTCCAACCACTGAATAACCAACGTTAAAAATGATCGGTGGCATTTTTGTAAATAAATGCAATTGTAGAACGTCGAAGTCTCATTCAATTCGACGTTCTATGATGGTAATTATTTAAACCAGCGTGTCATTCTCTTTCTTCTTTCTTTTAAACCACCAATAGTACGTCGAATCCTGTAGCGGTTCGACGTAATATTTGCCACAAAGAGTCGCCCTTTTTTAATTCTTTTTTTCTTTTTTCTTTTAAACAACAAATAATACGTCAAAATATGTAAGGGCTTCGACGTATTATTTGTTAGTCAAAAGCCAAAAAGTAACCCCTTTTTAATTCTCTTTTTCTTTTTTCTTTTAAACCAAATAATACGTCGAATTTTGTAAGAGCTTCAACGTATTATTTGTAGCCAAAAGTTTCACCTTTTTAATTTGAGGGAGAGATTGAAAATTCATTCATTTTATCTTAACGCACGAGACCCTCTTCCCTTCTCAAACTTTTCTCGAACGAAATTTGACAACTATCACATGTAATCTTTCTTTCATTTGATACAAATGCATGTTAATTAACTACTTTATGTATAATTTTCGTTTGTTTTGACCGATTATTTTTGTGTTCTTGTCCTTCATAGGCACACTCTGCTTTCTCTCTCACTGGTGGAAACACTTTATTCCGACTAACCCACCTTTTGAAGGTTAATTTTCATTTTCGTTTACGTTTTTGTTTTGAAGAACTTATTTGTTAAACTTGTTTGTTGTTGTTTTTTGTTGAACTTGTTTGTTGTTGTTATTTGGTTGAACTTGTTTGTTGTTGTTGTTGTTTGATAGAACTTGTTTGTTGTTTGTTATTAATACTATACTACACGTTCATAGTTCATGCTTTATAAAATACCAAAAACTGAAATTTGTTGTTTTTCTACTTTTTCAGGTCTTGTAGAGTTGTAAAAAAGGATAACAATTAATTTAAAAAAACAAAAAAAAAATTGCTTAACGTCGAATATTAACAAAATTCGATGTCCATTTGATTAACGTTGAATTTTTTAAATTTAACGTCAATTTAACGTCGCCCGATATGACGTCAACTTCGAATTCGACGTGAAAGGCCAAAAAATAACGACGTTATACGATATTTTTGTACTAGTGTTTATTAGTCATAGTGTTTATTGATAGAGGAAGTTCAAATAATTTTATTCAGCCAAGGGTGGCAAAGTTCTTAAAACTCCCAATTTTTCAAGCTCCAACATTTCGAGTCATGGTGGGTAATGGAAATTGTATGGAGTTAGAGTGATTAATTCAAGACTGAAAATTACAAGCTTAGGGCAATGTCTTTTAGTTATCTATGTTTTCAAAACCATTGGGCATCACTTGGCAGATAATGAGACACTTCAAATCAAGTTTATAGAATATGGAAAATAAGGTGACAATGAGAATCTTCCTAATAGAGCCCAATTACATCACATATGGAGAGTGGTCAACACAAATGCTATAGCTGAAGTGTACAACATGTTAATGGTTCAAGAGGACCATATTCCTTCTCCCTTGCTTGAAATTCTTGTTGAAATGGAACAAGAATTAGCACTTTTGCTACATACATACAGTTCAGTGTTCAGCAACCATTCTAGTATACCACCACCTTGGTCTCATATCCATCACATACCACTGTTAGACAACTCCAACCCTGTTAAAGTCGGACTTTATAGGTATTTTCATAGTCATAAGGAAGAAATTGAAAAGTTGGTGGAAAATATGTTGAAGAAAGGCATCATTCAACCAAGCAGTAGTCATTTCTCTTCTCTAATCATCTTGGTCAAGAAGCAAGATGGCTCTTTGAGGATATGTACTGACTATAGGGCTTTAAATGCTATTATTATTAAGGATAGTTTTCTAATCCCAACAGTAGACGAGCTGATTGACGAACTTTATGGAGCTTGCTATTTTTCTAAGCTGGATTTAGGATCGAGCTACCATCAAATTCTATTGAAACTTGAGGATAGGCACAAGACTTCCTTTAGAACACATCATGGTTTATATGAATGGTTGGTCATGCCTTCTTGAGTTTTCCAATGCCCCGACAACCTTCCAAAGTCTCATGAATCATAAATTTATAGGCTTTTTAAGGAGATTTGTACTAGTATTTTTTTATGAAATACTAATGTACAATGTAAAATGGAAGGATCAATTGCAACACCTTGAAAGGGTGCTTAACATTCTCAAGGATAAACTTCTCTTTGCAAATTTTCTAAATGTACTTTTGGGGTCCAGCAAATAAACTATTTAGGTCATACATTATCTGGTGATGGTGTGGCTATGGATGTTGAAAAGTTAGAAGTTGTAAAGAACTGCATTAAACCTTCAAATTTGAAACAGTTAAGAGGATTTTTGGTATTGACTAGTTATTATAGGCACTTTATAAAGGGTTATGCCAATATTGCTTCTTCATTAACATATGTATTAAAGAAAAGAGGTTTTTAAATGGAATGATACCATTAAGCAAGCATTTACAACTTTAAAGACTGCATTAACTACTGCCCTTGTGCTGACAATTCCTAATTTTATTAAACCATTTGTTTTGGAAACAGATGCATTAAGGTCGGGAATAAGAGTTGTTTTAAGTCAGCATAAACATCCAATAACATATTTCTCTAAGAAATTGTCACCTAGAACACAAAAACATTCGGCCTACACAAGAGAGTTTTATACCATGACTGAATCCTTGGTCAAATTCAAACATTATCTACTGCCACAAGTTCATCAATAAAACAGATCAGAAAAGTTTGAAAGAGGTATTGGATCAGACATTACAGACTCCTAGACAACAACAATGGTTGCCTAAATTCTTTGGATATGATTTAACTATCCAATAGGGAAAGAAAATATACATCTGGATGCGTTATCCAGAAGCCTTGCAATGGCATGGTCTAAAGAAATGAACTCTTATACATATAAACCAGTGGCGATGGAACAGAAAAGGATGAGGCATTATTACATATATACCAAAATTGTGTTAAAAATGCAGGAAAACTTGACAAATATACATTTCACAAAGATGTAATTGTAAAGAAGGGGAAAATTATGGTTCTTAATGACCATACACTAATCAAAATGATCATGGCTCAATTTCATACATCTAAGGTGGATAGACATGCTGATACTACTAGAACTACTACAAGAATTGGAGCTCAGATTTACTGGCCCAAGATGAGGGAGGATATCAAAATATTTATCAAATAATGTGTCATATGTCAACAAGTAAAAGTTAGTCAATCTTTGCCAACCGGCCTCCTTCAACCACTTCATATTCCTAATCTTATTTGGGAAGAGATTGCAATGGATTTTATAACCAATTTACCTTTGTCACATGGTCACTCGAATATAATAGTGATGATAGATAGGGTATCTATATTTGCCCATTTTATTCCCTTAAAGCCTGGATTTTACAGTAAGGTTGTAGTTGAAGCTTTCATCCAGACCATTGTCAAATTGTATGGTTTTCCCAAGTCAATTGTTTACGACAGGGATAGGGTGTTTATAAGTTCCTTTTGGACACATTTATTCAATTCAAGAGGTACCAAATTAGCAATGAGCTCTTCTTATCACCCCTAGTCTGATGACTAACAAAAAATCTCAATAAAACCTTAGAGATGTATCTAAGATGCTCTGTATTTGATCATCCTAAGAATTGGTTTGAGATGCTTCTATGGGCACAATATTGGTACAATTTGCATTCCACCATAGTATAGGCATGTCCCCCTATCAAGTTGTTTATGGTAAGCCTTCATCTTCACTCATCCGGTATGAATACAATGAAGAGGATCCACCAACATTATAAGAGAGTCTAAAATCGTGTGATGTTTTGTTAAACAAGTTGACGGTAAAAATGCATCAATCTCAGAATTACATGATGAACCAAAAAGATAAAAAGAGAAGAGAGGTTCCTTTAGAAGTAGGGGACTTAGCCTTGGTTAAGCTTCAACCTTACAAACAACATTTGGTGGTGTTACGGAAGAACCATAAATTAAGTTTGAGATATTTTGGTCCTTTTAAAGTCATTGAAAAGATTGGACAGGTTGCTTTCAAATTGTTGCTTCCTGAATTAGTAAAGATGCACCTGGTTTTCCATATCTCCTGAATCAGAAGCAACAATATATCCCATTACCACTTACTACAAGTGAGTTTGGACCTCTAGTACAACCAATCAACATCTTAGATTCATGAACAAATATCAGAAATGGGAAGAAAGTAGAACAAATATTGGTGCCATGGAATTTATTAAGTACAAGTGACAATTTGTAGGAAGATTTGGAAGAAATACAACAATCCTACCCAAATTTCAACTTTAAGGACAAAGTTATTGTTAAAGAAGAAAGTATTGTATCACGCGTGGGAGAATTGGGTAAAGTTGACAGCCATGAGAAGCAATGCAAAGAATAATGAATTGCACAAAAGTTCGGAGATTCATTTAGTGAGGACATGTGTGTGGTATGACTTTCCTCTCTACTATGTTTCTATCTAACCATACTCTTTGTCTCCTTTTCTTGACGTAACCCCTCTTTATGGAAATTCCTTTTCAAGAATGACTCTCTCCCTAATATGGCATTCCACTTATTATGATAACCTTTGTAGTCACTATTTCATTGCTCTGTTTCCACAATTTCATTGCTCTATTTCTTTTGTTACTGTCAAATAATTTTTTATTGTTGTTTCAAACCTTGTTCTCTTCTTATTAATACAAAAATACCTTACAATTCTCTAGCATTGTTACATTAATCAATTCTTTTCTACTCTAGCATTGTTACATTAATCAACGGAGTCAATGCATTCATTTGTTACTTGGATATGTGAACTGAAAAACAAGTGATGAGTTGTCAAAAGTAAGTCATATTCCCTGATCTGATTATTGAATGTTGTCTTAGATACATCTTTATACTCGTCCGAGTATAAAACTTTGATAAGGGTAGTATGTCATTTCATTCAAAACATGTAAAGTTTGTCCTTTGAGGACCTATTTCATTTCTTAGTTTTTGTCGTTTTGACTATTGATTAAAATACATGTTGCTTTATAATATCTATTGTTGTGTGTTATATGAAAAAAAAGTGGCATGTTTATATTTAATTATTAATACCATTTTTATTATCTAAAAAATAATTTTAAATAAAATAAATAATTTAATTATTTATTTAAATTTAATAATAATAATAATTGAAAATATAAAAATAAATAAATGATTTGTCATTATTCTAAGTCTTTAACAAATACTAAACAATAATAAAATATAATATATTTTGTGACGATTTTTAATTATTAAAATATAATAAAAAAATTATAAAGAAAAGAAATTTTGTAACTATTTTTAACCGTTAAAAATTTTACTTTGTTTTATGAAAATTGATCAAATAAGATGTGGAATAGGTAACATGGATCCAATAATATTTAGATTTCTGACCTTTTTCAACCTTTTCAAGGAAAAACTTATCAATGTAGGCATATCTAGTGTTTTATTCTTGAATCATCTCGAAATTTGTTGCATTTGGTCATGTGTAAATTGAGCACCTTCTTGGCTAATCTCATGTTGAGTTTCTTGGTTAGTATCATTAATGGAGTCAGCTTTATTAGCAACAACACTGTTAACAATCCATTCAATCTTTTGCTTGTACCACAAAGGAAAATCGTGCTTAGTATGATTCATCTTATAACAACAGTAGCTACATTACTTACCATAATTTTTATTTTGAAACATTTTCCTTCCTTGAGATTTCCAAATGCCATTGTTATACTTCCACCTATGAACTTCAATTTATTCTCGAAGCAAGGCATGTTTCATGGCTCTACTCCATGAATGGTGGTTTGCACCATCAAGTTAAGGATTGACTAATATTAGGTCTATCGAGGAATAAGTTTCACGTGAGTTATACAAATATCAATAACAACTGAACCAATTATATAAGGGATTGACACCACTTTTTACCCAAAACCTTAATGGGTTAATGGGTTTTTCACATTTATATACCCTTCCACATAGGTACATTCTCTCTCTAGCGGAAGCATTCCCATCTAACCACAACCACGAGTAGCCATTTCCAACCGTCGTATCTTAACAAAACTTGCTTACCTAGATACCCTTTGTTAGGAAGACTTTCGGTATAGGGATCATTATATTTGTCCGAGCCGGTCACCAAGACAAATCATCGGCTCTTATTATCACAACCGGAATCGCGACGGGACGACGATCCAAAAAAAGACCTCGTTTTGAAAAGAGATTTTGGAGTCGCCACCATAGTTTATTCTGGAAAACTACGGAAAAACCATAAAAAGGATAAGGCATGGTCTACAAGAACCAGATTCTGGGTCCGGGAGTCGGTTACGTGTAGGGAAGGTGTTAGCACCCTACAACGCCTGCCCTAAGGCAGTACCTTTAACTAAATGCGCGAATATGATGTGGTTTTCAAAATTTTTAACTATCCCCTAAAATAAAATTCTAAATAAACAAAATATATTTTTTAGTTTTTTGGGCCCGACAAGGATTGACCTTGCTCCTACGTATTCTCATTCAGAATGAGAAATCAGGATTACGTAGTTCTTTGGAAACTGTTTGAAAATTTTGTTTGAGGAATTGTTTTAGAAATTGATTGTGGATAAATTTGGATTTTTGGAGAAATGAAATAGGAGAGGTTTTTAGCACAAGGACGATGCGTGCAATCACACATGTGCCTAAACCTTTAAAACATTTTTATTATTTTTTAGAAGAGAAGAAGAAAAGGTTCTAACACAAGGACGATGCGTGCGATCACACATGTGTCTAAACCTTTAAAACATTTTTATTATTTTTTAGAAGAGAAGAAGAAAAGGTTATGACACAAGGACGATGCATACGATCACACATGTGTCTAAACCTTTAAAATGTATTTTTCTATATTTTAGAAGAGAAGAAGAAAAGATTCTAACACAAGGACGATGCGTGCGATCACACATGTGTCTAAACCTTTAAAACATTTATTATTAAATTTTTTAGAAGAGAAGAAGAAAATGTTCTAACACAAGGACGATGCGTGCGATCACACATGTGTCTAGACCTTTAAAATATTTTATTGTTAAATTTTTTAGAAGAGAAGAAGAAAAGGTTCTAACACAAGGACGATGCGTGCGATCACACATGTGTCTAGACCTTTAAAATATTTTATTGTTTTTCTTTTAGAAAAAGAAGGATTAGAAAAAGAAGGAGAAAAGGCTCTAGCACAAGGACAATGCGTATGATCACACATGTGCCTAAACCTTTAAAATATATTTTTTATCATTTCTTATAAAAGTGCATTTAAAATGAGGATAAATATTTAAAATGGGAACAAAAGAGAGAAGAAGAAAAAAAATAAAATAAAATAAAATAAATAAAAANGCTTCTTCATTAACATATGTATTAAAGAAAAGAGGTTTTTAAATGGAATGATACCATTAAGCAAGCATTTACAACTTTAAAGACTGCATTAACTACTGCCCTTGTGCTGACAATTCCTAATTTTATTAAACCATTTGTTTTGGAAACAGATGCATTAAGGTCGGGAATAAGAGTTGTTTTAAGTCAGCATAAACATCCAATAACATATTTCTCTAAGAAATTGTCACCTAGAACACAAAAACATTCGGCCTACACAAGAGAGTTTTATACCATGACTGAATCCTTGGTCAAATTCAAACATTATCTACTGCCACAAGTTCATCATTAAAACAGATCAGAAAAGTTTGAAAGAGGTATTGGATCAGACATTACAGACTCCTAGACAACAACAATGGTTGCCTAAATTCTTTGGATATGATTTAACTATCCAATAGGGAAAGAAAATATACATCTGGATGCGTTATCCAGAAGCCTTGCAATGGCATGGTCTAAAGAAATGAACTCTTATACATATAAACCAGTGGCGATGGAACAGAAAAGGATGAGGCATTATTACATATATACCAAAATTGTGTTAAAAATGCAGGAAAACTTGACAAATATACATTTCACAAAGATGTAATTGTAAAGAAGGGGAAAATTATGGTTCTTAATGACCATACACTAATCAAAATGATCATGGCTCAATTTCATACATCTAAGGTGGATAGACATGCTGATACTACTAGAACTACTACAAGAATTGGAGCTCAGATTTACTGGCCCAAGATGAGGGAGGATATCAAAATATTTATCAAATAATGTGTCATATGTCAACAAGTAAAAGTTAGTCAATCTTTGCCAACCGGCCTCCTTCAACCACTTCATATTCCTAATCTTATTTGGGAAGAGATTGCAATGGATTTTATAACCAATTTACCTTTGTCACATGGTCACTCGAATATAATAGTGATGATAGATAGGGTATCTATATTTGCCCATTTTATTCCCTTAAAGCCTGGATTTTACAGTAAGGTTGTAGTTGAAGCTTTCATCCAGACCATTGTCAAATTGTATGGTTTTCCCAAGTCAATTGTTTACGACAGGGATAGGGTGTTTATAAGTTCCTTTTGGACACATTTATTCAATTCAAGAGGTACCAAATTAGCAATGAGCTCTTCTTATCACCCCTAGTCTGATGACTAACAAAAAATCTCAATAAAACCTTAGAGATGTATCTAAGATGCTCTGTATTTGATCATCCTAAGAATTGGTTTGAGATGCTTCTATGGGCACAATATTGGTACAATTTGCATTCCACCATAGTATAGGCATGTCCCCCTATCAAGTTGTTTATGGTAAGCCTTCATCTTCACTCATCCGGTATGAATACAATGAAGAGGATCCACCAACATTATAAGAGAGTCTAAAATCGTGTGATGTTTTGTTAAACAAGTTGACGGTAAAAATGCATCAATCTCAGAATTACATGATGAACCAAAAAGATAAAAAGAGAAGAGAGGTTCCTTTAGAAGTAGGGGACTTAGCCTTGGTTAAGCTTCAACCTTACAAACAACATTTGGTGGTGTTACGGAAGAACCATAAATTAAGTTTGAGATATTTTGGTCCTTTTAAAGTCATTGAAAAGATTGGACAGGTTGCTTTCAAATTGTTGCTTCCTGAATTAGTAAAGATGCACCTGGTTTTCCATATCTCCTGAATCAGAAGCAACAATATATCCCATTACCACTTACTACAAGTGAGTTTGGACCTCTAGTACAACCAATCAACATCTTAGATTCATGAACAAATATCAGAAATGGGAAGAAAGTAGAACAAATATTGGTGCCATGGAATTTATTAAGTACAAGTGACAATTTGTAGGAAGATTTGGAAGAAATACAACAATCCTACCCAAATTTCAACTTTAAGGACAAAGTTATTGTTAAAGAAGAAAGTATTGTATCACGCGTGGGAGAATTGGGTAAAGTTGACAGCCATGAGAAGCAATGCAAAGAATAATGAATTGCACAAAAGTTCGGAGATTCATTTAGTGAGGACATGTGTGTGGTATGACTTTCCTCTCTACTATGTTTCTATCTAACCATACTCTTTGTCTCCTTTTCTTGACGTAACCCCTCTTTATGGAAATTCCTTTTCAAGAATGACTCTCTCCCTAATATGGCATTCCACTTATTATGATAACCTTTGTAGTCACTATTTCATTGCTCTGTTTCCACAATTTCATTGCTCTATTTCTTTTGTTACTGTCAAATAATTTTTTATTGTTGTTTCAAACCTTGTTCTCTTCTTATTAATACAAAAATACCTTACAATTCTCTAGCATTGTTACATTAATCAATTCTTTTCTACTCTAGCATTGTTACATTAATCAACGGAGTCAATGCATTCATTTGTTACTTGGATATGTGAACTGAAAAACAAGTGATGAGTTGTCAAAAGTAAGTCATATTCCCTGATCTGATTATTGAATGTTGTCTTAGATACATCTTTATACTCGTCCGAGTATAAAACTTTGATAAGGGTAGTATGTCATTTCATTCAAAACATGTAAAGTTTGTCCTTTGAGGACCTATTTCATTTCTTAGTTTTTGTCGTTTTGACTATTGATTAAAATACATGTTGCTTTATAATATCTATTGTTGTGTGTTATATGAAAAAAAAGTGGCATGTTTATATTTAATTATTAATACCATTTTTATTATCTAAAAAATAATTTTAAATAAAATAAATAATTTAATTATTTATTTAAATTTAATAATAATAATTGAAAATATAAAAATAAATAAATGATTTGTCATTATTCTAAGTCTTTAACAAATACTAAACAATAATAAAATATAATATATTTTGTGACGATTTTTAATTATTAAAATATAATAAAAAAATTATAAAGAAAAGAAATTTTGTAACTATTTTTAACCGTTAAAAATTTTACTTTGTTTTATGAAAATTGATCAAATAAGATGTGGAATAGGTAACATGGATCCAATAATATTTAGATTTCTGACCTTTTTCAACCTTTTCAAGGAAAAACTTATCAATGTAGGCATATCTAGTGTTTTATTCTTGAATCATCTCGAAATTTGTTGCATTTGGTCATGTGTAAATTGAGCACCTTCTTGGCTAATCTCATGTTGAGTTTCTTGGTTAGTATCATTAATGGAGTCAGCTTTATTAGCAACAACACTGTTAACAATCCATTCAATCTTTTGCTTGTACCACAAAGGAAAATCGTGCTTAGTATGATTCATCTTATAACAACAGTAGCTACATTACTTACCATAATTTTTATTTTGAAACATTTTCCTTCCTTGAGATTTCCAAATGCCATTGTTATACTTCCACCTATGAACTTCAATTTATTCTCGAAGCAAGGCATGTTTCATGGCTCTACTCCATGAATGGTGGTTTGCACCATCAAGTTAAGGATTGACTAATATTAGGTCTATCGAGGAATAAGTTTCACGTGAGTTATACAAATATCAATAACAACTGAACCAATTATATAAGGGATTGACACCACTTTTTACCCAAAACCTTAATGGGTTAATGGGTTTTTCACATTTATATACCCTTCCACATAGGTACATTCTCTCTCTAGCGGAAGCATTCCCATCTAACCACAACCACGAGTAGCCATTTCCAACCGTCGTATCTTAACAAAACTTGCTTACCTAGATACCCTTTGTTAGGAAGACTTTCGGTATAGGGATCATTATATTTGTCCGAGCCGGTCACCAAGACAAATCATCGGCTCTTATTATCGCAACCGGAATCGCGACGGGACGACGATCCAAAAAAAGACCTCGTTTTGAAAAGAGATTTTGGAGTCGCCACCATAGTTTATTCTGGAAAACTACGGAAAAACCATAAAATGATAAGACACGGTCCGCGAAAACATGATTCTGGGTTCGGGAGTCGGTTACACGTAGGGAAGGTGTTAGCACCCTACAGCGCCTGCCCTAAGGCAGTACCTTTAACTAAATGCACGAATATGATGTGGTTTTCAAAATGTTTAACTATCCCCTAAAATAAAATTCTAAATAAACAAAATATATTTTTTAGTTTTTTGGGCCCGACAAGGATTGACCTTGCTCCTACGTATTCTCATTCAGAATGAGAAATCAGGATTACGTAGTTCTTTGGAAACTGTTTGAAAATTTTGTTTGAGGAATTGTTTTAGAAATTGATTGTGGATAAATTTGGATTTTTGGAGAAATGAAATAGGAGAGGTTTTTAGCACAAGGACGATGCGTGCAATCACACATGTGCCTAAACCTTTAAAACATTTTTATTATTTTTTAGAAGAGAAGAAGAAAAGGTTCTAACACAAGGACGATGCGTGCGATCACACATGTGTCTAAACCTTTAAAACATTTTTATTATTTTTTAGAAGAGAAGAAGAAAAGGTTATGACACAAGGACGATGCATACGATCACACATGTGTCTAAACCTTTAAAATGTATTTTTCTATATTTTAGAAGAGAAGAAGAAAAGATTCTAACACAAGGACGATGCGTGCGATCACACATGTGTCTAAACCTTTAAAACATTTATTATTAAATTTTTTAGAAGAGAAGAAGAAAATGTTCTAACACAAGGACGATGCGTGCGATCACACATGTATCTAGACCTTTAAAATATTTTATTGTTAAATTTTTTAGAAGAGAAGAAGAAAAGGTTCTAACACAAGGACGATGCGTGCGATCACACATGTGTCTAGACCTTTAAAATATTTTATTGTTTTTCTTTTAGAAAAAGAAGGATTAGAAAAAGAAGGAGAAAAGGCTCTAGCACAAGGACAATGCGTATGATCACACATGTGCCTAAACCTTTAAAATATATTTTTTATCATTTCTTATAAAAGTGCATTTAAAATGAGGATAAATATTTAAAATGGGAACAAAAGAGAGAAGAAGAAAAAAAATAAAATAAAATAAAATAAATAAAAATAAAATAAAAATAAAATAAAAAAATAAAAAAAAATAAAAAAATAGAAATAAAAATAAAATAAAAGAGTAAATAAATAAATAATGAAAATAAAGTACAAAATAAAAGGATAAAATAAAATAAAGGTAAAATAATAAGTAAATAATATATATATATAAAAAAAAGGGTATGGAGGTGCTAAATAAGAAACTAGGGTGCCTAAACAACAATAAAAAAACGAACTGGGCCGAAGCCCAGGCTGAGAGGGGTGCGAAAACGAGAATAAGGGGGCGCAGGGAAGAACTTCGTTTGTTTTTGTTTTTGGGAACGGGCTTGAGTCCAAGGCAAGGAATGGACGTAGGGGTGTAAAGGTAAGGAATGGGGGTGCGCGTAGAAGAGAAAAAGTTTTATTTTTATTTATTTTTGGATCAGAAGGCCCAAGGCCCTTTTTCATTTCTCAGATCTGGAAAACCCTAGGGGTTCTCACGTCCCAACTCATTTCCAATGCACCCAGAGGCTCGAGTTCCTCTACTTGAACGAGAAACCCTAGCGGCAATCATCACCCACTCTGCTTCAGTCTCCGCTCAAACGGCGCCAGCCACCGTTAGCCGCGACCCCGGCTCAATCCAAAGCGACACCGGCGACCAGGCGCCCCCGGAGCCGCCATCAAATCTTTCTCTCCCTCCTCGCGCGCGGGAGGTCCCCTCCTTCTCCGTTTCTTCGCGCGCGTACGGCTGTCTTCACCAAACCGGCCACTACTAGACGCGACCCAGGGCATCGCCAGCACCGCCGCTCACCGTCAGGATCGTCGCCGGCCCCGAAATCTGGTTCCTCTCTTCCTCTTCTTCTCGCGCGCAAGAGAGATCGTCTTCTCTTTCGTGAATCGCCTCTTGGGCGAGCTCGACCACCGCGCCGGCCAGGGCTCCGCTAGCGTCACCGATCTTCGCCAGAGATGCCTCCGGTCACCATGTCAACGTCCTCTTTCCTTCTCTGCTAGTAAGCAGGGGAACCTTTTTCTCCTCCTTCGAACTCGAGACCCACGAGGACGGACGTCGCCGCAGCTGCCTACAAAGTCAGCCGCCGCACAAGAATTCTCTTCCCCTCCTCACACCGTAGTCGCCGCCACCACAGAGGCGGAAACTGCCGCCACCGAGGCTGCCGCGATGGGCTCTCCTATTCCTCTTTCAAGGGTTCTTTCCTCTCCAGCATCTCCACCGGATTGACACATCCTTCCCTCTTTTTTCTCGTTTTTTATTTACTCATTTATTGATTAATGGATTGGGACGATGGGTGTCTGTGTTCGACTGAGTATGAGTGTGAGTAGCGATGGCCATTTTTGGAGTTAATCTGATGGATGTTTATAGCATAGAAACGTTAAGGGAGTGGGCTAAACAGATAAGTTGTGTTACTGGCTAAGGATGACAGAAATTTTTACTCTTGGTGTTGAAGTCAATGAACTTGAGGATGTTGAACTAAGGATGTAGTCCGAAGTGTCAATTTGCCATCCTTGTTTGAATGTGTTGTATCTCTGTTTGCTTTTTATCACATGTTTTTTGGGTGCTAAAGGGTATTGAAGCTTTGATATTGGGGAGTATATGCTTATTTTCTATTGTTAACAAAATAGATGAAATTTGCAGGCACTGAAACTGCATTTTGGGTGCAGTTTGGGTGTAGTTTGGATTAACAGGGGAGGTAAACAAACACAAATCATCGATCATTCGTCTCTCAGCATGCATGGGGAAAGCACATCTACAAGGAGTATGACCAAAGAGCTTAGGTATATGAAGACTTACCTTCGCAGCTTCAAGGTGCCTTTCTTCTTGGCTTCTAATTCCCTTTCCCCTCCTCAATGCCGGAAAGTAAAGTTGACTGGGCAGCTAGGTTCACAGTCGGTTCTCCTCTTTCGGTTCTCCTCTTTTCTCTCTGGTCTCAAGTCTCTTGCTCTCTCGTCTGATGGTGATGAGTAATCCCCTCTAATGTGATTATCTCCCCCCTTTTCAAAACCAAACCCCCCTCCTTTCTGTTGTACCCCTGAGATCTCCTCTTGCGCCAGATTGCCTTTCTCTCTTTTCTTTCTTCATGTTTTCATGTTTCCCTTTTGCAGTTGGCTCATGCTCATCCAAAACTTTTTCCTCTTCCATGTATGCCTACTGCTGCCGCTTAAGAATTTTTAGCAAGAAAAACCAGTAACTTTTTCACGCTGCCACCCTATAAACACATTCTTAGCATTCACTCCGCAACTGATGGCTTCATGACGAGGGAACAGAGTTGACTTGAGATTTTCCTTTTCTTTCACTTTCCTCATTTTTTTATATATAAAAGGTAATTTTT
>NW_025912463.1:0-10467 GCF_018835915.1 Vigna umbellata
TGACCAAGTCTCTTATGCCAGAGTTCTGTGGGACTGAATTGAGTGTAATAGGCTGCCTGCTCCTCCTCTATTGGATCAAACGAGAAACTTTTACCTCTCATTTTAATCCTTAGAACTTCCCGGCCAACAATATCATAGATAAGACAGTGTTGACGTTCAAAGGACACTTTAAATCCCTTTTCCATCAACTGACCTACATTTAGCAAATTTTGATCAATGCCAGGTACATAAAGAACATTTGAGATTGTTTTTGTAGCTGAGCTCGTTGAAATTAGTATGGTTCATTTTCCTTTTGCAGAAATATAGCTACCATTTCCTATTCTGACTTTCGAGACTTTAGTGGGCTTCAAGTCCTTGAATAGAGTTTTGTCATATGTTATATGGTTGGTACATCCACTATCAATCAGCCAACATTCTGAGTTACTCTTTGCTGAAAAACACGTTGTAGAAAAAATATGATCTTCTTCATCTTGCTCAACAACTTGGGCATTGTCTTCATGCTGTTGAAATTTGCTTCTACAAATTACAGCTTCATGTCCAAGTTGATTACATTTACTACACTTTGCATCTGGTCTCTTCCAACATCTAAATGGTGGATGTCCCATTTTTCCACAATGTTGACTAGGTGGATAATTTTTCTTTTTATGCTTGCCTTTGTTTGTGATGTTTTTGTTGCTTGTTGGCTGATTCTTCTTGAAGTTTTTCTTCTTACTAGTTCCAACAACGTGATGCTTTACGGGTAAAGCACTTTCAACCACATGTTCCTGCCTCATAAGCCTCCGTTGCCCTTGGGCCTGCAAGGCATGTAACACTTCCGCCAAAGTGATCTTGGACAGATCCTTTGTGTTCTCTAGGGTGGTTATGGATGCCTCATACCTTTCTGTTACAAGGATTTTTTCGATAATTCTACAATCAAAAAAATTAGTGCCAATTAATCTTACCTTCTTAGCAATGCCAAGTAACCTGTCTGAGTATTCTTTAATTGTCTCATACTCTTTCATCCTTTGAAGCTCAAATTCCCTCATCAAGTTCAACACTTGCATGCCTCGAATTCTGTCATCTCCTGCATATTCTCCCTTTAGATAATCCCATATTTTTTTTGTTGTATTTAAAGTCATGATTCTAGTGAAAATGGTTGTCGAAACACCAGCAAAGAGACATGATTTTGCCTTTGCTTTCTTGGTTTTTTTCTCCTTATGAGTTTTGATCTGGGCCAAGGTGGGATTGTCTGGCAGCGGAAGTAATTCAAAATCCTCTTCAACAACTTTCCAAAGATCCAAAGCCTCAAGGTAAGCTTCCATTTTTACAGCCCAGAGATCATAGTTTTCCCCGTCAAAAACAGGAGGTGCTACTTAGGAGAAATTTGTTTCAGAACTCATTTTCACAGGTCCGTAAGATGATTGCTCTTATACCAATTTGTTGGGCGTATAGAAGAAAAATAACGTAAAGAGGAGCAAAGAAAGAGACCGTGGATACTTTTCAGAATGAAGGAAAAAAGGAACTTAACTTGTTCAATTTGTGTGCATCTCTGTGCAATACATTTATAATATTTTAAATAAAATAGAAAGCACCCACGTAACCAAAATTTTAGCAAAAAGTAGATACAAAACTGACTTTGCTCCTAAAGTGTAGCAAAGTGCTATCTAATAAACTAAAATAAATTAAAATAAATTAAAACAGTTACAAAAACATAATTTTAACAAAATTAACTATCCATAAGACTAACAAACAACGACTAGTACATTAACTACATAACAAGCCTATGCTCACAGTTGTAAACCCATTCACATCATCAAGAGCACTCTTATTGGAAGCTTTCCTCTAGACTACAGGGATTCTTTTGTAAATATCATCCTATTTCTTGTGTGTTTTACCCAACATTCCCTGCTTAAAACATTTGTAGTGGATCAATCTATCCCTCTTGGTCCATGGAGAGTCCGGACTCACATGACTGTGTTATTAGAATTAATCCAACTTCTACAGAAAATCAAGACAAAAGTTATTTAGTTTTTATTGACAGAGTTATTTTCTCAACCGTTAGAGTATTTTTTTTATCTGAAATTATTTTTTAAACAAGGTAAGTCAACTTTTTTTATTCAACGTTAACAAAGGTTGGTTTTTCAGTGACATTATTATAGTTATTGATTAGTCAATATAAATTTGGACTATCGTTGAACACTTTTCACAGTTTTCTTGACTAATATTGGTGATATCAATTAGACTTCTTTTATTAAAATTTTGTAGTAATTATTTTTTCTCCATGATTGAAATAGAAATTCTAAACAAGAAAATTAAAATTTAATAAAGTTGAATCGTCTTCCTTATCTAAATAAATATTTGATAAATAAAAAATTTAAACTGTATTTGGAGTTACTGAAAATTGTAAAATTTAGTTTCCATTCCCATAGGCCTCAAATAGTAGTCCAGAAGCATCTTGATTTAAGA
This sequence comes from Vigna umbellata, assembly GCF_018835915.1. Next base: position 2,446 of record NW_025912463.1, read on the forward strand.
CATGAAGTCTGAAGAAGAAAAACCCTTATGATCAAATACTCAAACACCTGCATACACAAAAGAACTTAATGATGCTAACTATATATGGAAATTAATTTGATCTAAATGGTAGACCTTTAGGAACAGTTGAAATCTCAGTTCTTGATCTGACAAAACAGACACTATTCAAGCATTATTGCTTAAATACGATTAACTCCTATGAAAATATGCTTAACTGCTTATTGAAAATTAAAGGCACAAATGCTATGTTGAAAAAACAGCAACAGAATTTAAGAAAACAATTATGGTTGTCATACATTTCCACAAAACCCCGACCGGCTTTTCTTACGTTCCTATGTAGCAACAGCATTCCAACCCATGCCATGCATTAGGTTCTGCATCTTCTGCTGAAATGNATTATCTTGTATATTGTGAAAGGATTCAGTTGTGTTTTGTGAGTTCTTCCATTCCCATTGCTGACCTTCATTGAAATGCACATCTCTAGTGATAGTCATCTTTCCGGTTTGAGGATGATACACTTTGTAGGCTTTTGAAACTGTACTATATCCCACAAAGATGCCCGGAATTGCCTTCTTGTCAAGTTTATCACGCTTAACCTGAGGAACATGTGCAAAAAAAACACAACCAAATACTTTAAGAAAGGTTAGAGAAGGCTTATACTCATACCAAGCCTCAAATGGAGTTTTGTCTTTCAAGGCTTTAGTTGGAAGCCGATTTTGCAAGTAAACTGTTGTATTAGCCGCCTCTGCCCAAAATGTTTTAGGTAGCTCCTTCTCATGCAACATGCATCTAGCCATCTCCATCACCGATCTATTTCTCTTTTCACTAATCCCATTTTGTTGAGGAGTGTAAGGAGTTGTTAGTTGATGCTCAACCCCTACTTCTTCACAAAATTGATTGAATTTGTTTGATGTATATTCCTTCCTATTGTCTGATCTTAGAAATTGAATCTTGTAGCCACTTTGAGTTTCTACCATTTTCTTGAACTTCATAAATACTCCAGCCACTTTATGCTTGAATTTTAAGAAAAAAAATCCAGCACATTCTTGTAAAATCATCTATAAATAGAACAAAATAGAGACTACCTTGTAGTGATGGTGTTCTTTGAGGTCCTACTACATCAGTGTGAATTAGCTGCAACTTTTGAGAGGCTCTCCAAGCTGATTTGGGAAAAGTCTTTCTGTTTTGTTTACCAAATTGACAAGTATTACAATTTGGCAAATTATCAGAAAATATTGGTACACATGTTGACATGTCATTCTTCTTTATTTTTAGCATTCTTTCAAGGTGACAGTGACCAAGTCTCTTATGCCAGAGTTCTGTGGGACTGAATTGAGTGTAATAGGCTGCCTGCTCCTCCTCTATTGGATCAAACGAGAAACTTTTACCTCTCATTTTAATCCTTAGAACTTCCCGGCCAACAATATCATAGATAAGACAGTGTTGACGTTCAAAGGACACTTTAAATCCCTTTTCCATCAACTGACCTACATTTAGCAAATTTTGATCAATGCCAGGTACATAAAGAACATTTGAGATTGTTTTTGTAGCTGAGCTCGTTGAAATTAGTATGGTTCATTTTCCTTTTGCAGAAATATAGCTACCATTTCCTATTCTGACCTTCGAGACTTTAGTGGGCTTCAAGTCCTTGAATAGAGTTTTGTCATATGTTATATGGTTGGTACATCCACTATCAATCAGCCAACATTCTGAGTTACTCTTTGCTGAAAAACACGTTGTAGAAAAAATATGATCTTCTTCATCTTGCTCAACAACTTGGGCATTGTCTTCATGCTGTTGAAATTTGCTTCTACAAATTACAGCTTCATGTCCAAGTTGATTACATTTACTACACTTTGCATCTGGTCTCTTCCAACATCTAAATGGTGGATGTCCCATTTTTCCACAATGTTGACTAGGTGGATAATTTTTCTTTTTATGCTTGCCTTTGTTTGTGATGTTTTTGTTGCTTGTTGGCTGATTCTTCTTGAAGTTTTTCTTCTTACTAGTTCCAACAACGTGATGCTTTACGGGTAAAGCACTTTCAACCACATGTTCCTGCCTCATAAGCCTCCGTTGCCCTTGGGCCTGCAAGGCATGTAACACTTCCGCCAAAGTGATCTTGGACAGATCCTTTGTGTTCTCTAGGGTGGTTATGGATGCCTCATACCTTTCTGTTACAAGGATTTTTTCGATAATTCTACAATCAAAAAAATTAGTGCCAATTAATCTTACCTTCTTAGCAATGCCAAGTAACCTGTCTGAGTATTCTTTAATTGTCTCATACTCTTTCATCCTTTGAAGCTCAAATTCCCTCATCAAGTTCAACACTTGCATGCCTCGAATTCTGTCATCTCCTGCATATTCTCCCTTTAGATAATCCCAGATTTTCTTTGTTGTATTTAAAGTCATGATTCTAGTGAAAATGGTTGTCGAAACACCAGCAAAGAGACATGATTTTGCCTTTGCTTTCTTGGTTTTTTTCTCCTTATGAGTTTTGATCAAGGCCAAGGTAGGATTGTCTGACAACGGAAGTACTTCGAAATCCTCTTCAACAGCTTCCCAAAGATCCAAAGCCTCCTGGTAAGCTTCCATTTTTACAGCCCAGAGATCATAGTTTTCCCCGTCAAAAACAGGAGGTGCTACTTAGGAGAAATTTGTTTCAGAACTCATTTTCACAGGTCCGTAAGATGATTGCTCTGATACCAATTTGTTGGGCGTATAGAAGAAAAATAACGTAAAGAGGAGCAAAGAAAGAGACCGTGGATACTTTTCAGAATGAAGGAAAAAAGGAACTTAACTTGTTCAATTTGTGTGCATCTCTGTGCAATACATTTATAATATTTTAAATAAAATAGAAAGCACCCACGTAACCAAAATTTTAGCAAAAAGTAGATACAAAACTGACTTTGCTCCTAAAGTGTAGCAAAGTGCTATCTAATAAACTAAAATAAATTAAAATAAATTAAAACAGTTACAAAAACATAATTTTAACAAAATTAACTATCCATAAGACTAACAAACAACGACTAGTACATTAACTACATAACAAGCCTATGCTCACAGTTGTAAACCCATTCACATCATCAAGAGCACTCTTATTGGAAGCTTTCCTCTAGACTACAGGGATTCTTTTGTAAATATCATCCTATTTCTTGTGTGTTTTACCCAACATTCCCTGCTTAAAACATTTGTAGTGGATCAATCTATCCCTCTTGGTCCATGGAGAGTCCGGACTCACATGACTGTGTTATTAGAATTAATCCAACTTCTACAGAAAATCAAGACAAAAGTTATTTAGTTTTTATTGACAGAGTTATTTTCTCAACCGTTAGAGTATTTTTTTTATCTGAAATTATTTTTTAAACAAGGTAAGTCAACTTTTTTTATTCAACGTTAACAAAGGTTGGTTTTTCAGTGACATTATTATAGTTATTGATTAGTCAATATAAATTTGGACTATCGTTGAACACTTTTCACAGTTTTCTTGACTAATATTGGTGATATCAATTAGACTTCTTTTATTAAAATTTTGTAGTAATTATTTTTTCTCCATGATTGAAATAGAAATTCTAAACAAGAAAATTAAAATTTAATAAAGTTGAATCGTCTTCCTTATCTAAATAAATATTTGATAAATAAAAAATTTAAACTGTATTTGGAGTTACTGAAAATTGTAAAATTTAGTTTCCATTCCCATAGGCCTCAAATAGTAGTCCAGAAGCATCTTGATTTAAGACATGAAGTCTGAAGAAGAAAAACCCTTATGATCAAATACTCAAACACCTGCATACACAAAAGAACTTAATGATGCTAACTATATATGGAAATTAATTTGATCTAAATGGTAGACCTTTAGGAACAGTTGAAATCTCAGTTCTTGATCTGACAAAACAGACACTATTCAAGCATTATTGCTTAAATACGATTAACTCCTATGAAAATATGCTTAACTGCTTATTGAAAATTAAAGGCACAAATGCTATGTTGAAAAAACAGCAACAGAATTTAAGAAAACAATTATGGTTGTCATACATTTCCACAAAACCCCGACCGGCTTTTCTTACGTTCCTATGTAGCAACAGCATTCCAACCCATGCCATGCATTAGGTTCTGCATCTTCTGCTGAAATGTGAGATGTATACTTCAATGGAAAAAGTAGTGGTGATCCAGAAAAAGAAGATTGAGAGTGGTTGGCGATTAGTTAAAAAGAAGGGTAATATGAAGCACAAGAATCCTCTCAGGCAGAGGATTTCTCTCAGTTGACTTCAACAGAGATAATCTGCAGCCCACAAACATAGGAGTAGAGAAGTAAAACATGGATTACTTAGTCAACAGAAGGAGTGTTCCATTCGGTAAGGTGCGAGTGCAGTTAGGAATAGAAGAAAAGAGAAACAAGATGTAAGAAAGGATGTGTTCAGCTAACACAACCGAGTTATATAAAATGAAATTGTATAATACTGAAATTCTCTTTCAAAAATTCCTTATTCAGCTAACACAACAGAGTTATCTAAATGGAGTTGCAAAGTTAACTACTAATGTAATCCATTTTAAGTTGCCAGAGAAGCAAACAAGCATTAAAGTACAAAGGAAAAAACATGGAGGAAACAAATAAAGAAGAAAAGAAAAATGCAGTGAAAGGATATTGGGAGAAATGGCAATAGTCCTCCGTGTCATTGAAAGAATAGATGTCATGCGATTCGTTGCAATCTCCAAGGACGAAGAAAAGCTGCAAAAGAGAAAGAAAATCAACATGGATGGCGAGTTCAATTTGAAGAATTTCAAGAGCATGGAAGAGAGAAACTCTGTTACCGACTGTTAAGCTGCAGAGAGCAACATGGATGCATGACTGATAAGCAGAGGTGGCAATGGTATCATTCCTTCTTTGTCATTCAAACAATTCCATGAAACCAGACAAGACCTACTGATGATGATAGGGTGATGTAAAACAGTTGAGGCCAAAACAAAGGGACAAATCGTATTTGACAATCCAACAGGTGTAAAACTAGTAGTTGTTGTGCCTCAATACCTGAAATTATACAGACTTGTTAAGTATGAGTCAAAGACTAGAAAAACTATACTTCCTACATTTCTCATGAGAAGTCATACTGCATCACGTTCATTGAAAAACAAACTGTTGATAGAAAATATGAATGACAAAAACAAGCAGGGAGTCTCAATTCTAGTCTCTGTTGGAATAGAAGTTGTCTTGGTAGCAAATCAAGATATTTGAAAAAGAAAAAGCCAACTAAATTGTGACAATAGAAATGAATGGGATGATGATAAATCTATTGACAATAGAATTCATGCACTATGGCCAACAACTTAACTAAATCCCCTACTGAACCATAAAATATCTCAGGACCAACGACACCTTTACAAACTTTCTAGGAAAAACCTAAATACATTGGGACAAAATTGCAATGAAGCTATTTCAGAGTGGGGATAAAAATAAATAAAACAGTGTTATCTCTTAAATCCCTTAAAAATATAATCGTCATATTGATGGAACCCAAGGAGAAAAATAAGTTAGTTTAGTTCATTGCAGATCTGGAAACCAGTTCATACCTTATAATCGAGGCTATAGATAGAAATACATTTGCATCGCTTAGGACTAGACTTAGATGTTCATGTGTAAATCTCAAACAGCGATATACACTTAATTTTAAAACAAAAAACCAGGTGTGAGCCTGAAGTTTAGGACTGAGGTTTGCGCTTGGTTTATTGCAGAAAGTGGTGTATGTTACTGACAGCAGACAAAACCACTATAACTTGGTCTTTCATTAGTTGTTTTCAGTTCAGTTAAGTTATTTTGGTTTTCTGTGCAGCAAGATCCAACAACTAGTCTTAAGTCCATCAACATCGTCAACAGCACTCTTATGGGAAGCCTTTTTTTTCTGCTATTGGGATTCATCAGTAAGTATTGCCCTATTCAGAAAATTTTACCCAATATATCCTCCTTAAAACATGTTTGCAATGGAGCTTTTCTGAATTGAATCTTCTGCAATCTTAGCAAGAAAAGTTAAATTGATCAATCCAATTGTGAATTACCTATCCCAGTTGGTCTATGAACAGTATAGTGTTAATTACTCCAACTTGTACAGAAAATCAAAGTAAAAGTAAAATAGCCTGGTCTATTTTGCAGATAATAACTCATGATTTGGGGATTAATGTACCCCGTAATGATCAGGACAAATAGAGAAAATTAAGACTACATAATATGAGCATAAGCATATAGCAGAAACACAGCTAAAAAACTACATTTTGATGAACCGGGCCATATCTGAGATGCTACACCTGGGAGTCCTGCCGTTGCTGTTCTGAATTTGGCATGTCAGAAGCATTTGGAGGTGTTCCGGAGAGCAACTGAGTGATGCAGTTGAAATAGGGAAGGAGCAGCTGAGTGAGGAAGTGAGAGAACAAGAATTTGACTATTAGTAAAACAAGGAAGTTAACCAAAGAGAACCAAGAAAGCTGAGCAATGAGAATCCACAGTAGTGTTTCACATGCAACTATCCCTGACAAATAAAATATAATGATGGTGTTTGGATTGCCCATGTCAGCTGCGGATGCAATAAGATGGGAACACACAGCACTGACGAGAAGAGAAAGAGTTGAATCATGGAAAGGATTGGTATTGGAGATTCCATACTTTATTCCAATACATCCTAACAGAAATGTTATGAGACCAAGGTAAGCTGCCTTCATACTTTTCATGCTGAAGAAATCCATCACAGTTTAGGGAGGTTATATTCTTTAGAAGGAAGCTGTGGCCTTTTTCTGAGAAGTAGATTATATATATATAAGCATTTTAGGGAGCTTACTCTCACTTTGTTTTGGGTAGGCCCTCAGTCAAGAGGAACACAAGTATTAAATTACGAAAATGTTTCTTTGACATCAAATTAAGTGTATAAACGGACCAAATTGAGAAAAAGGAAGCTACCTATTATTTTCCTACTTTTCATTAACAATAATTTAACAAATTTAAAAAAATGAAAACATATTTAATCCAACAAAGAAATCTAAAGGAAGAAATATTATGACGTCTATCTTACACTATGGATAGTCGAACGAAAATGTGCCCCTTATTACTCTCGGTCTAACAGTTGCCGTCCATGGTCTAACAGATACACATGATAATATTTGACGTTGTGTTCGCTTACACGGACTTGGCACGAATGGAATTGAGCGAATTCGCGGAATATGTGATTTTAGTATCACTCTCTGAGAAAAAGGACACATGTAAAGCAAATGATGTCAAATGTCATGTTTGCCCCTTAGTCTTACCTCACTGAGAACCCTCCCTTCATCTTCAACGTCAAAGAAGGCAAATGCGTTGGACACGTGTCTCTATCCACTGCCTCAATCTCAAACTTTTCCACCACTGAAGCTGCAATGGACTTCATCTGAACGTAAGCCATTTGGACCGGCGTGAAATATCTGGCGGTAGTAGCAGCAGCAGTGATAATGGATGTCACACATTTTTCATTTTTTGTGGTTTCTCAGTTTCTCTTGCTCTTTTAATATAAAAGTGGGTTTACAGGATAAAAAAAAAACTAGTACTACATGAAGAAAAACAAAAGAATAATCTCAATACAAATTAATAATGTAATTTTCTTAAATTACATTTACAGCTTTTTATTTGATTTTTTAAATTTGTGTACAAATTTTAAAAAAATTAGAATGTTAATATAATCTGAAAAAAAAGTGAAGAATATTATTGTATTTTCTTATAATTTTTAAAAGTAAAATGAAAACAGTCAAGTCTCATTGTTCACCAAAGTTAATAAATATATTGAAGCTAATATGTCATTCATGGTCCTATGGTCCTATGTACATCAGTTTTGCACACCTTTGTCTGTTTATTTCAATATTTTCTTTTATGCTGATAGATCCATCTATTTTATCCATCCATCTATTTTATCCATCTGTCCCATCACCAAAGGTTATATGTGCCAGTAATAGGACCTGTATGGGAAATCAGTTTATAAGCTTCTACCTAAATACAATTGTGTGGTGATA
>NW_025912469.1:0-35423 GCF_018835915.1 Vigna umbellata
GGGACTTCCAACACACCCCCTTCACGCCGAGGTATAGACATCTCGTGCGTGATAGTAGAAATTGGGTGGTCCAATAGCGGCCCGATTGCGGGTGGAATAGAAGAATAGAATGCCCACTTAGAACTCGCTAGGATAGGCACTACATGGCTCTGATACCATATTAGAAAGTGGGTTTTAAGCCTAAAGCCTAACTCAACCCCACAAAACCGGCTTGTAAGGTGAATTGGCCTTATCTCTAGTCGATGTGGGACTTCCAACAGAGAGAGGGTATCGAATATTATTTGGGAATTGAGACTGGACCTCTTGGCCAGTGGAGGAAGGGAGGCTTCCTTGGGGGAGAGACAGACACCTATATTCATTTTTTCTACACATTACAGAGGAAATAGAAATACAGATACATGCATATTTCTTTGAGTGTGTGTATTTTTGCTACTGTTCGGTTCCTTGTCACACACGTTAGAAAATCAAATGGGATATCTAATTTCATTTATTTTGTTGTAATCTTCACTAGTCTATTTAGCCAACAAGAATGTTACAAATTTCTGCTAGAGCACGAAAGTTGGTAGTATAATTGTTAGTTACGTTTTCAAATCTCAATTCCCTCCTAATGAAGGTGTCACCTTCCTATTTCATGTGTGTCATTGTCAAATTCTTCAACCAAGCCCACTTCTAGAGATGGGAGTGTAATGATTCCGACCTCACAATGGATGGATGAAACCTAAAGGAGGGTTACACAAGCAATTCTACCTATATATACATATTGATACGTGTACTTATATCCTCACATCTCAGTTTTTTATCCGCTAAATTCCTGGAAAACATGAAGACACCCCTTGTCCTTGATATGAAGGATGTTGTAATAGTTAAACCCTGCAAGCCCACACCATCTGAACTTCTTCCTCTGTCCACCATTGACAGTGATCCTGTTCTCAACATTCTGTGTCAGACCATTTATGTTTACAAAGCAAATCTTGATTCCCCAAATGGCCAACTTGATCCTGCTCAGGTGATAAAAGAAGCTCTCTCAAAGGTTTTGGTTTACTATTATCCTCTTGCTGGGAAGATAGTAACATTTGATGATGGAAAACTTGGAATCAACTGCAATGCTGATGGAGTTCCATTTTTGGAGGCAACTGCTAACTGTGAACTCTCTTCTCTTCATTATCTAGAAGGGATCGATGTTCCAACTGCACAGAAATTGGTCATTAATAATGATAACCCTTCTGAAGGTGAAAACCACGCCCTGGCTTTCATGGTGACCAAGTTTCTCTGTGGGGGTTTCACTCTTGGCATGGGGTTGTCACACAGTGTTTGTGATGGGTTTGGTGCATCTCAATTCTTCAGAGCCTTGGCTGAACTTGCATGTGGAAAAAGTGAGCCCTCGGTGAAACCTGTGTGGGAGAGGGAGAGACTAATGGGGACACTTCTTAAGGAACAACTCCAATTTCCCATTGATGAGACTTCAAGGGCAGTTTCACCATTTTGGCCAACCAATGAGATTTCACATGAATGCTTTAACTTCAACGCCAAGAGCATACAAAGACTCAAAATGGAACTGATGAAGGAAAGTGTTGATGTGAAGGAAAGCTTCACAACTGTTGAAACACTTGGTGCCTATGTTTGGAGGTCAAGGGCTAGAGCTTTGGAATTGAACTCTGATGGGAAAACTATGTTGTGTTTAGCTGTAGGGGTGAGACGTCTGTTGAATCCACCCTTGCCTGAAGGGTATTATGGGAATGCTTTTGTGGGTTCATATGTGGTGCAAACAGTGAAAGAACTTGATGAAAGACCACTCTCAGAGATTGTGAAGCTCATCAAAGAGAACAAAAAGCTTCCTTCCAATAATGAGTATATCAGAAACACAATAAACATGTTAGAGACAATTAGACAGACAAACGTAAGGGTTGAAGGAACATGTGCATCTGTGGTGTTAACAGATTGGAGACAGCTGAGTTTGTTGGAAGAAGTGAACTTTGGATGGAAGGCTTCAGTGAATATAATACCAGTTCCGTGGAATATGTTAGGGTATGTGGACTTATGCCTTTTCTTGCCTCCTAGTAACTTGGATCCTTCAATGAAAGCAGGAGTTAGGGTCTTTGTTTCCCTGCCCAAAGCTTCCATGCCCAAGTTTAGGGAAGAGATGGAGTCACTGAAGCTTACGAGAGCTGATGATAATAGCATCTAGCAATGAGAAACTGGTTCTTTTTAAACTAATGTTTTTCTTTTTATCTTCCAATTCCAAGTCTTAGTTCTTGTATTATGCTAAATTTTAGTATATTTTCTCAAGTAAACTGATCCGTCCAACATGCAAACTATTTTATACTTTAATCCTTAACTAGTACATCTTATATTCGTCTTTCAATTACATTTTATATAAATATCTTAAAATTACACAACACGAAACACTACTTTTTTCTTCTTTGAAATGTTAAATAATGTTTTACGCGTGTTTATTATTTTTACAAAAGACATGACATAATTTCAAGTGTAAAATAATTCATCTTGATCCGTTCAAATTCCTATATACTTGTTTAATGGTGCTTGTACAACAAGGAGAGAAATGAAAAATACGTTGGATACGTGTGCTTCTGGGTGTGATTAGTTTGTAAATAACGTTTAAGATAGCGAAAGTCAAAAAAATTATTTTTGATTCTGAAACTATAAGATGCAAGTGGTTAATATACATAATAGTACAGCGCCTTTGAGAAGATTGTTAATGCTAATCAAAAGGGTTGAAATGGACCATGCCAACAGCAATCCATCTGTATCCTACGGTGAAGCAAATGAGATATAGATATTATTAAAAATCACAATCAGAACACATCTCAATGGTGAAAAATAATGCGTCTGTTATCTGTCATCGCATGAAAGGAACCAACCCCCTAATCTCAGTTCCATTTCCATTGGACAGGAAGTAAATTTTCTTCCAGTTTTCTTCTGAGAAAGCTTCGCGACGAATTAGCCTTTGCCTGTCAAAAATAATGACACAACTTCAACAAACTGAAACAAATTTTCAAGCTAAGGAATTTGTTTGCATTAGTAACATCCAAAACATGGTAAAGGTTGGATATATACTAGGGAGGCTATTGCTGCAACAATAACCAACAAATGATAGATCCAAGAGCATAAAGGTCATTAAGAGTCACTTGCTGAAGGACAAATGAAAAATTTAGAATGTATCTCCTTATTTTGACGATATTATTGATGTCTTAGATATGTATGGGATATTGCCTAAACAATGATACATTTCAAATAGAAAAACTTGACAAAGTTTATTGAAGGGAAAATTTACCATAAAACAAATTATTGTTTTATTAACAGATGAAACTAGACACTACGACTGTGTAAGCATACCTTAAATAATAATGGCACACAGTCTCGGCCTCATCCAAACTGTATCGAGGAAACATAACACGAGCATCTGCTGGAACATCTGGTAACTCTTTTCTAAGTTTTCCTACTGCTGTTGAATGAGAAAAAGCACCTACCATCATATCATCATGCATCATTGATCTAAAAGCCTTCACCTGCAATAGTAAGAAGGAGGTATCTAAATATTGGCGCAAAAGCCTAATTGTTGACACGAGTAAATTAGGGAAGACAAACAGAGATGCCAGAAATTGAGGTCTCTTTCCCATCCCATACCAAAAACATGACCAACACTTTCAAAGAAGTAAGCTTACAGCAACCCAATAAAAATGCATGAAACTAGCACATTTCTAGAAGCAGAAATATAATCCGTAATGCAATATATTGTAAAGTATGTTTTAAACTAAAACAAAGCAATCTACCAACCATTGTAAGTTCTCTAGCATGTATTGGCCGGCAAGACCGGATAGTGACTGGCTCCTCATATTCACTGAATGTAAACCAGTTATTATACTGGATACAGGCAACCACAAAAGAAGACAGACAATCAAAATATAACATAACCCAATTTTGAAAACAATTAATTTCAAAGAATGGGAATCATTTAGCATCAAGGAATTTGTTTCTCACTTGATCTACTGCAATAAGAACAGGCCTGTCTTTAACAAGTGATAACTCTTTCCTCAAACGAACTACCACTCCAACAGCTGCATGTGTCTGCTCAATACCAGTCTTCACCAGCTCGTATAAATTTGTACCTTCAGGAATTGCCAAGGAATCAGCATCTTTCAACCATCCAACACCAGCACCCTCACCTAATACGATTGGATCAAATATTTGGCATGGAAGTTCCTTTAGGTAGGACTCATTGTACTTCAAAAAATCCTGGAAATAAATGAGCCATACATAACAGTCAAAATAACTCGGCGTAATGAGTCTAGGAAGCCAAAAACAAAACAGTAAGGTTTATATCAATATTAATATGTAGAATAAGGGTTTGTATTAATATTAATATGTAGAATAAAACCAGGCAACCAAATCAAAATAAACAAAGAAGGACAAACATTTTCCTTGTTCCTCGGAATTTCAGATTCAAAATTTATTTCATTAAAAATCCATCTGTTTTGGTACCTATATGTATAGGGGTTGAGAACTATAATAAGCCACCTCATAACAAGTAACATAACATGGTCGGCAACAGATAGTGCACAACATTATAACAGGATAATCTGGGGATATTCCCCTCTAGACTGCATGTTCATCGATACAATATTATAAAAAGATAACTGCAACACCGTAGGGTGAGTTAAAACAACTACACTCTCAAAAGGATTCAGGACAATAAAGACCGAGCAAGAATGCAGTTTAAAAAACTAATAAAATTGACAGAAAGGCATACTCATTCTTTCTTTATTCACTAAAAGTTGCTAGGTATAGATAGAGAAAAAAAATGTGATTTTAGTCCCTATACTTAAGTTCAAACTTAATTTTGGTCCATGTAATTTCAAATTGAGGATTTTAATCCTCCAACTTCCAAAATATGTGAATTTAGTCTATTTTTCATGTTTTAATTTAACATTGCGTAGTGGTTCTTCACCCCTAAAAAGTTGGAAATGGGACTAAAATCAAATATTTTTTATAGTTGAAAGACTAAACTCATCAATTTGACAGTTTGGGTACCAAAAACCACCTTTTGACATATAAATATTCATCTAAAAATTTGCAACATAATACTGATAATTATAGATAAACTGCCAGGTGAACTATGTGAATGCAAATAGTTGTATAGATTTCCAATCCACCCAGGAGTAGGAAACCACTTGATTCATACTAACACAGACATCTCACAACCATACCATCCTCGGCAACTATGCAGCCGTTAATAAATTCACTTATTGCTGCCAAAGATGTCATCAAGAAACACCTTGTTTCATCATTTTCCCTTCTGTAACATTCTAAAGAATGGCCAGGTCACAGAAAATGGCTTTAGCATATCTTACCCCGAGTTAAAAGAGCAAACACAATTAAACTAAAGACGCTAAAATTCAGTCTTGCCTTGAGGACATTCTCAGCCTGGACAGGTGTGTCCCATAAACCAGTTTGTGGGTGCTTGTAGAAAAATCCTCCATGGGTCCAGTCCTTGCCTTTAGGAACATATAAAACTAGCCAACCTTCTTCTCGAGCCCACTGAACAAGCATTGCAAGAGCAATGCTCTTCCCACAGCTAACAGGACCATCTAACACCACTTGCTTCCTAACTTTAACTCCTGTAAAAAATGTTTAATTTTCAGGCAGTAAAAAAAATAATATTATTACAAATAATAGCAAACTCACCATACTTGATAGTGGGTGTGTTTAGATAATATTATTTAGAAAAAATTATCCAAAACTTTTACTGTGAAAAGCTCCTTTAAGGTAAGTAAATATAGTGTTTAGAAGATACAGACTCAAGTTCATATCCAAAATGATAAGAGGTGTTTGAATGAAATTATAAAAGTGCTTTTATCTTATTAACTAAAAGGATACATAAAATTAAATGATTTCAATGATTAAAATACTAGTAAAAAAAATATTTGCCTGATCTTTCATGACTGAACTTAACATTTTATTTGAAATTATTTTCTTTATATTATTTCTTGAATTAGATGAGCGTTGAGTGCCCATATGATATTGGATTTGATCATGACAAGGACTAAAGCATCATTGATTGGACAATAGAACAATAAGGACTAGAAGCATCATTTATTGGATTACAGGAGCCTGGTTTTGCTAGCAGGATAAAAACCAAAAAAGGGATAGGCTCTTGAGCCGGCCTACTTTTTTCCAGCAACCTAGCACATTGATGCTATCAAGCTAGCATCATAGAAAACTGCAGCTACCAAGTAAGTTAACACAGCATAATAGATAATGAGTGTGTGCGGTCATACAATTTATGAGAAAATTATAGTGCTTACTAATGTTGCAGTAGATTCTATTGCTTCAAGTTCAAGTCGGGACAACCAAATTTTATCTTCTTAAGCTTACTTGATAATGAAAATTGAAACATAAGGATTTGAGCCTAATAATGCATTAAAAAAGAATCCAGCAGGATCAAACATCTGGGGCTATAAAAACAACAAAGACCGCACCTTTACCATTAGAGGACCACATTGGTGGATCCACCACGCGCCTGAAGTTATCACGGAGATCCAAGAAGCTCTGGCGAACAAGTAAAGCCTTACGCATCGAGTCCTGAAACTCGTTCACCATACCCACTGGCAATCCCTCGGGCAAAACCGCGTTCAGGGTATCCTTCCTGAAAAACAAAACCGACTCAGGATCGCAGAATCCAGAAAAGAAAAAAAAAACGTGAGACTCAAAGACGCACAAAAAGTGTTCGACAAAATGCCACGATGAAAAACTAGGTTGGAGGGAAATAGTACGTGAGTTTGAAGTAGGTGCAGACGTCGTTGCGGGAGAGGTGAGAGAGGGAAGGTGCCGAGGTGAAGAGAGGACGGCCATTACGCCCCACGTCAAGTGAAGGGTTTTTGTCATCAGCGGCGAGCTGCCGAATACGTTCTTGTTCATCGTAGAGTGCGGCGGCGACGGCGGGGGTGGCAGTAGATTTTTTGGGATCGGGTTTGAAATGTGTTGAGGGCTTTGGGGGCCTAGAAGTGTGGCTGAGAGATGAGAAAGGAACGAGCTTGAGATGCCATGAATGATGGGTCTCTGCAGCTCTCGTAAGGGACCGTAACATTTCCTTTGCTGTTTTGTTTTCTAGAAGTGATTCACAGAAAAGTGCAGTGATGTGAGGTTTTTCTTTTGGGTTTTGGGAAACAAGAGAACTGAGGTAGGAAGAAGAATGAATGAAAATTTGGGGTACTATGGTATTTTTGCCATCTTTTTTTTTTTCTCTTCATTCATGGACCAGAGAAGTTAGTTCATATATGCTTTTGGTCACTGGGCTCGGATTTCTTTTTGGACTCCCATACTTTCTTTTGACCTTTTGGTTTAAAATGTTTTTCAGACTTTGTAATTTGAAAATTTTTTATGTTGGATCTAGAAGTAAAAAGTGTATTTCAAATTGCATAATAAAATTTATTTATTTTTGCATAAAAAATATTTTTGAATTATTTTTTACTTTTGATTTTTTTCATAAAATAATTTCTAGATTCTGAAACTTGGGAGTGTCTTCGAATTACATAATATGATAATATTTTTTACTTAAAAAAAACTTCTGAATATAGGGAAGTCTGTTGTAGTTTTCTTTAAATGTAGAGTTTGATCTCACTAATATGTGTATTAAAAAATCACTTAAAATATTAATATAGTTTAAAAAAGCAAATTCTAATTCTTATTTAAAAAAATTAATATAAATGATGAATGAAGTGCATATTTATAATTGTGAGACCTTGAAATTTTTCTGAATGGTATTTTTCTTGAAAATTTCTATAACTTTAAACTTTGTTTAAAAAAAAACTAACCATAAAATTAATGAAATATAAGGACCTTGTGGGTGTTGGAAAAAGACAAATCACATATCTGAATTACCACAAATAGCATCTCGAACATTCCAAACATATTTGATAACTGTTATCACTTCTCTCTCTTTTAACTCCATAAACTTTTACTAGATCCACCTTTCACTTGGCTAGTTTCTCCCACTTTGATTTTTGACATTGGTGACTCCATTTGTGTCTCAAGCTCACGTCAAGGTATGCTGATGTTGCATGATTTTGTTTACAAGATGCACTCCTTTAGTTATGAATATGAGTTCAACAAAACATATGTAATTCTAAAATTTGTGGAGATCGTTGCCATGCATGAGAAACCCAAATCAGTTTATTCCTGAAAACCGAATCAAATTACAATTTGAAATTTCAATAGTTATGATTGCCAACCATTTTGTCGATTTTTTGTTAAATATAATGTTGTGATCTTATGAATGGATTGTTGAGGATACCCATGTTGTCACTTATTGATTAATGTTGTAACTTGTAAGGACCATGGCGGGACTAACATTACTGTTAGATCTATGGAAGAAAAACCAGAGCTTTAACACGGAACGGACCTACCAATCTTCCTTATTTTCTGCATCTGCTACTGTTGCATCTTTTGCTGCGGCCACATCTTTTCCCTCAAAGGACTTCTTTGGGTATGATCTTTCACCATTTAAAATATCAATCTAGTTTAATATCACCATGTTGATTGTTGTTTTTCATAGATGTGAGAAACTTTATTATGATATCTTCTTAAGGTAAATTTATTATCGATAATGTTTCACATAATGCTGAAAAGAAGATCTTTAATTGTCATTGAAGAGAGTAAAATAAGTATAAAAGAGGAAACAAAAAGGGATTATACACATAAGGAAGGAAACATACATATATTATTTGACACATTTAAATTTTTTACATTCATTTGATATTATTTTTATTTTTTTTTCTTAAAAAAATACAAAAATTTATACTTTTATGATCATTTTATTCTTATACTCTATGTGAAATGAATGCATAAAGTATGTCATTGTATTATTGTTTTAAAAAAAAGAGATTTGTTATCTCTCTATCAATTATTGACATTATTTGTGCGATAAAAATTCTTCTGATTTACCATTCATTTAAGAATCAAAATCAAAATAAGTTTAAACACATATTTCTTCTTTAATTTTACTTTTAAAAATAAAATTGTAACAAAATTTTAAACTACAATACTTTAAATATATATATATATATATATATATATATATATATATATATATATATAAAAGTGTGAATGATATTATCTCAATGTATTTAAATTTCCAAATAAAAAGAATTTTGACATTGTCTTTTTTAAGTTCACCTCTATCATGTTTACATCTATCTTTGGTAAACAATGAGTTTACACTGACATTATAGGTACAAAACTTCAGTTTCAGGCCAACAGTTGCTCATTGTGATGCTGGAGCAATGATTTCTGAAGATCACATTCCTAATATGGGAAACTTGGGAGGAAAATATTTCTACCATGATTCTCTAAAATACAATACCAAGAACTACAAAATTGAGCTCAAACCTTTGTTTTCTGCTTTGGAATGGAAATCATTTTCAATCATTACATTGAGATCATTTCTGATGTTCTATTTGCCTCTCATGGAGCATCATGCAAAGATGGAACAAGATGATGTTGAGTTTCTACGGGACAAACATGACCATGATGGCAATTTGAGTGTTCCATTCAAAAAGTCACTGTTTCAAATCATTCGTGAGGTGAACTTATTGATTCAAACTTCAAAAAGACCGTGTTTGAAAATTAGCTAATAAGTTTATTTGTTTTGGATTTTGTCATAGGTCACTGTGGTGACAACCAGACGCATTTTAGAAAGAGTGACTGTACATTATGTTTCAAGAAGAATGGCGTGGAAACTACTTAAAGGTGCATCATTTTTGCTTCTTCCTATATTCCTTAGAAAACATGATAAATAGAATAAACATAGTAAAAAAATACATATTATGATTGTTTGATACTGATTTTTTTTAAAATATTATGCTTGTTGAATTCATGTGATCTCTTGAACAGATGTTCCCCAGTCAGCTGCTCGCAAGGCTGGAAGGAAAATGCCTACTTTAGTTTACATCTGCTCTGTGAGCAAAACAACTTTCAGAGGTAAGTCAAATCAATTAATAATTAGGTTGAAGTTAAATATGCTTTTCATCTTCAAATTATTATAACAATGTGTATTTTCTTTTTAAATTAAATTATGAAATATTTAATTTTTATACTTAAGATTAAATATATTTTTAATTAATAAACTTATATGTGATATTAGAATTCGTTTATTTTATAAATTTTAATATATTTTTAATCTTAAACATTAAAATTAAATAAATATAATTATTATAATTTAACAACCTTAATTTTCTTTTATGTATTAAATAGTGTTTTAAGTTGATATTTAAACTATTTATATCATTTTGACATATTTCAATTCAAATATCAATTTAAAACATCTACACATAAAATAAAAAAGCATTAAATTAAAAAAATAGGTATTTATTTATTTTTAAAGTTTAAGATTAAAGTTTGAAACATGAATTATAAATTTATGTCTAAGTTATAATCCTTAAATGTAAGTCATGAAAATAATTTTTTCAACAACTTTTTTTCATATGATAAACAGAAAATCAGTTAAACCCATAATATAACTTTTACAAGTTATTTTGTTAGAAAGGATATTTTTCATAACTTTTATACGAAACAAAAACTAAATACCTTAAAATTTAATTTAAAAATAATATGCAATTTTGTATATTAATTTGAGGATGAAAAACATATTTAATTTTAATAAATTTTATATTCTTTTAAGATTGAATGGAGTTGTGGACTTAATCTATATTATGCTGATATTTGTGCATAGGGTATATGCTTGGAGTTTCAGCATCATGGGTTGTCCAAGTAGGCATCGGATTATTTCAGTTCTTTAAGTCAAAGTCAAAGAATGAAAATTTGAGCAATAATGTGAGAATTAGGGTTCTTAGACAAAAGGTTTTCCTAGCTACAGTTAGGTGCAATGCATCTCTAATTTTTGCCTCAATTGGGGCAGGGATTGGTGCTTCCCTTATTCGTCCTTCAGTTGGCCAATGGGTTGGTAAGAATATGAAATTTTCATCCAAATATTCTTTCATAGTCACTATTTACTTTTACATAAATGTTAGGAAGACTTTATTTAATTAACAATATCTTTTCCAAGATTATAACAGTTTTTAATGAGTATAACTTACATGAATTTTAACTAATATCATACAAAATGTGGTGAAAAAATTGTCACTAACTTAAGAAAAGTTTATCCTTTCTTTTTCATTTATGGCTTTGTAATTTTGATTTTCCTTGTTTTTTTTTTCAGGTTGTGCTATCGGTGATTTGGTTGGTCCAGTTATTGTAGCTGTTTGTGCTGACAAAGTTCTTCACTTGAACTTGAACCTATAAAGTTGTTTATGTTCGTTACAAATTGTTTTTCTATTTCAAATAAGAGTGACTTATTAAGAAATGTTGTAGTATTTACTTCTCATTCTGATTTAAACAATTCCAAATAGTTGCTATAACTTGTGAACGCGTAGAATTTTCTTGCATTAAATCAGATATTCACTAGTGCAGTCACGGGAAATCACAGCAGTTATTTTCGTCCATACACAACGGTTCATGAATCGAGGCATATACAAGCAAAGCAAAAAGGGATAGACTTTTTGTCTCGGTTAAAAACCGAGTCAAAAAGGGACATGTTTTCGCCTCGGTTCCTTTTGAACCGAGGTAGTATCTCAAACTCTACTGCCTCGGTTGGAACTTGAACCGAGGCAGTAGAGTGTTTTTTATTTTTAATTTTTGCATTTTCGCTTTCTATTTCTTAGTATCTGGTTTAAAAAAATAAGATATCTCTTCTAAACTCCAAGCAACAAAGATATTATTTGTCCAGGGTCTTCATTTAACGCTGAACTGAATAACAGTCGCATAAGAGATTTCGAATCCAAACCATCTCATACTTGATTAGCCTTACTGATCTCTGGTTTAATGGTCTTATTCTGCCGTGTTTTCTCAACCTTTTTATCATCTCCATCTTTAGCATCTCCATTTGAGGAATAATTCTTTAGAACCATTGAAATATCTGCCTTAGAAGCTCCTGCTAGCTTAAAGCGTTCAATTGCAACATCCTGGTTTTCCTTCCAACCACTCATTCCTAATTTGTATTTAACTTGGGATCTTTCAAAACGCTTTCATCTTCTCCTTTGCGTTGTCAAAAAGTTGAAGTGTCTCTTTAGAATCCCAGTCAGACAGATTTTATTTTGAGATTAAACAGAAATGTCAAACCTTTTCAAATGAACACACCAGATTGTATTTTGGGCACATATCATTGGCATCGGCACTCTGGAGAAGCTTGATAACAAGGCGCCCACAAATCTTCAACACTCCATTCTCAAATCGGACCACCACCCAACAACCGTGTCACCTTTACCGAACCACCACAGGCCACCACGCAAAGTCTTCTTCTCCAACGCTTCACAACCACCATGCGCCTCTGCCAATCCAGCCCACGTAGCCTACGAAGGACTCCGCTGCTAGCCACCGAAACCCCCATGGCTACTCCACTAGCGCAACCATCAACAACCCTCACCGGATCCCCAAAAAGAAATTCCCCACACTAAAAACCCTAACTTTCTCAATCGTCGTGTCCCGCCGCTCCTCCGACACACTTTCGTCGTGCTCTCCTCGCCTCCGCCACTGAGACGCCTACTCTGTCGATTTCGCGTCCTCTTCCCTACAACCAGAATAGAACCAGAAAGAGAAGAGGGAAGAAGAAGAATGACCAATCGCACCGCCACGAGCCGCCACGAGCCGCCACGAGCGCCGCTGCGAGCCACCACGAACACCGCTTGTCGCACCATCTCCACACCGTCGTTGTGAGGTCGTTGTCTCCGCTCAAGATGCAGATCATCCTTGCTTCAACGTGGTCGTCTATAGTGAAGAGAAATGGAAGAAGGAGAGGAATTCTCCCTGGCTTGTACGGGATGAGGATAAAGAGAGAAAGTATTTTCGTGAGCTTTTTTAGGGTTAGATGTGCGAGAAGGAGAGGAATTCTGCCTGGTGACGCGACCCATGGGTTGGTCCATGAAGAAACGAGAACTCTAGTGTTAGGCATGGAATTCAAAACGCTTTTTTAGGGTGTTAGGCCTCGGTTAGAATATTAACCGAGGTCATATGATGTGTATATGTCTCGGGTCTCGAGTGAATCGAGGTAGTAGATCAAGATTAAAAAAGTTGTCAGGCCAAAAGTTAAATCAGCAGAAATTTTGCAGGATATTATGCATCAGTTGAATATTTAACCGAGATCATATGATGTATATGCCTCGATTCTCCTTGAACCGAGGTAGAAAAGTTCGACTAAACTACAAAAATGTCACCACATTCTGATAAGCTTTGGTTGCTCCTAATATTTTAAATCCTCTTTTTTTACTAGTGATTACTATTGATTCAACGTATTTTTAAATTGTAATCCTTGAGTTATTATCATTCCCCACTTTATGAATTAATATAACTTCAGTGTATATTCCTTGAGCAATAATCTTTTTCTTTTATTATCATAGTATTTTTAGTTGGCTCAATTGTTGTTAACAAGATTTATTAAATTTTTTAATTCTTATCAGTCTAAATTTATGTCTATTGGAATAATTCACGCACCATAAGTAAATCTTGAATGTTTGATATTATAGTTATTATTTATGATGATATATCATTTTGTTATTATTAGTTATTTTTACTATATAGTTGAGATAAAATTAAAAACATATATTCACTATTCATGTTAATCCTATAAATATAATCCATATTTTCTAAGAAATACATACCTTATACTCATGGTATTCATAAAAATCATAATTTCATTTACTCATTTTTCTCCTCAACAACAAAAAAATCTCATTTCAACTAATTGAAACTCTCAAAGATGTTATTAACAAACAATATCTCAAAATGTATAATGATTGATTCTAATGATGTCACTTGACTTAGAACACTTAGTTTATGATTTTATAAAAGAATATTGAAACAAAATTTAAAAATTTTAAAAATACTAAATAATGTAAGAGTATATAAAATTACAATTTAATAACTAATTTGTTGCCTTTTATTTTTCAAGCTTATGAATCATTCTTCCTAAAAATGAGAATGTGCCTTAAGTTTTTCTTCTTTGTTACTTGTCATCGGCAAGTGACAGACTTAACTATATATAATCTTCTGTTCAGACATTAACTAATTATTCAGATTTTGAAATAAACTTTAAACAATTTATGTCTTATTGAATGGAATAAATTGTATCATATTTGGGGCAAAGTTATGAAATTGTATTGATTTCAGAGAACACACTACAGTAAAGATTATCATCATTTGATGAAAAATAATAACATAACATGTTGTTGGCATCGTACGGTTAATACTATACAATAATGTTTCATTCATGGATTACAGCATGTTCGCTTGAAAGAAAAATTCTGATCACCTGAATTCGCGCAGATAAAAAGTAAGAAGTTGTTATGTTCTTTTTCAAGAATTAGCACAAATGAAAAAGGAAGAGATTGTGGAATGCATCTGATTTTGAATCTTCGCAGGAATAAGAGGATTTAAGCCAATTTTCATATTTACCCTTGCTTTAGTTTATAATTTTTATATTTTTCTTCTTCTGCTAATAATAATAATATTATTATTTTATATAATATTTTTATTACTAAGGGTATTTTGGTAATCTTCAATTTTTATCAATTAAATTATTTTTTTATCTATCACATCGATCAAATTCTACACTAATTTTTATAAACTTTACCTTCAAATCCACTCTCAATTACCTCCAAATCCAGTGAAACAAATAACAAAAAATTTATCCTCAAATTCATTGAATCACTCTCCCCACATCATCTCCCATAAATCCTCACAGCATTAATTATATTTTTTTCCATATCTGTGTAATCGTGTTTGAAAGTTAAACATTTGAAAATATAACCTAACGTGTCCTGAAAGGGACCTTTGGTGTTGATGAAGAGACGTTTGAGCCTTGAAGTGGAAGGTCAAGATCATGATCAACCGTTGAACATGTTCTAATTTTAGACTGAAATTATCATCAAATGACCCCAATGTGTTTTTTAAAGGGACGTTTCTTGTTATAACTTTTTACATTTAATTATTAAAAAAATAAGAAAAGTTAAAACATTTTTTACCAATTATTATATATTTTTGTTAGGTTTTGTTGAGGAGAAACATTGATGACATTTTGACGAGTTCTAATCAAACTTAAATAAAAAATATATAATACTATTTTTAACTCAAAAATAATAAAATAATATATATATATATATAATTATTATTATTTATTATTCATTTTATTAACTTTTAGCTCATCTTACATTTTTCACATATATTGTTATTTCTCAGACATTAACTTAATTATTATTTGACGTTTCTTTCTTTGATTAACATAGGAAAAATACATACGCTATTCATCTTCAATTTTGTGTTGCTTTTCGACAAAGTTATCCTATTTATTTTTCTTCTTGCAAATCTTATATTTATAAACTTCGAAAATAATATTTTTCAAAACGCGTGAATTTACTAATACAGTAGCAGTGGATTTTAACCTGGATATCTATATATTCAATTTCTTATTAAATTAAGAGTATGTCCAATTTTTGTGACGTGGGAATGTGATTTCCCAATCAAAACAAATTTGAATGCAAAACCAAATCCCATTATTCCTAACACGGCTGGTGTTTCACACGTCATCGCCATTTTACGTGCTTATACTTCAATATTCACCGACCTTAGCTACGTTATGTTTTAAGATAACATAATAAATGGATATTTCTTCACATTATTTATTTGTTTATATTATCTATGTCAACTTTTTAACAAAGTATTTCTTTAACTTATAGTTATAAGAGTAAAATAAAAATTCGGGTTGGTGTTTTTGGATATTTATATGTTTATATTATCTATCACGAGCATTTTTAATTGTAAAATATGAAAATTATTTATGACGTATAATTTAAAGAATGATAACAATATAAAGAACTTTAGTAGTGGAATAGTGTGCACATAAAAGTAGAATTGGAAAAAGAAAAAAAAAGGGATACGATGACTCTATACCTAACACTTCAAAATTACTTTATCTCATCTCTACCACTATATAAGAGAATCCCTCTCTCACATTCATCTTCATCCATTAATCCATTGTTAATCTAGCATTCAATTATAGTGAGGTTATAGGGAATTTAATCCATAATTTCGAATTAATTAGCATTTTGGAGCTGGCAAAATCACAATCAGAAGAATGCAAAGAAGAATACGTGGAGCGCAACACGAGGGTGGTGAGGGAGTTATACCAGGCCCTAACCTCAAAACAAACCCAGACGCTGGATGGGCTTGTGGCCCGAGACTTGGAGTGGTGGTTCCACGGCCCAGTATCCCATCGGCAGCACTTGGTTCCCTGGCTCACGGGCTCATCACCCTCCTCAAAGGCACCGGTTCCTGAAAATGTTGTTGGGTTTGGGCCTGTGGTAGTCGCAGAAGGGTTCGATGAGGCCCAGTTGCTGTGGTGGGTCCACGCGTGGACTGTCACCGTCGATGGGGTCATAACCCAGGTGAAAGAATACGTCAACACTTCTGTCACCGTGACTCGCTTATCACAGGTGCTTCCAAATGCCTCCACGTGTCAATGCATTTGGCAAAGTCAGCTCTGTGATGAATCTGTGCCTGGGCTTATTCTAGCAATCTAGCGCACACCATTCTTAAAATCACTTTTTTAAAGCCTTTAACATTGAAGTGTTATTATGCTTTGTTCAAAAAATTATTAAAGCATGATTTAAACGGAAATAACTACCTAATATATATATAGTTATTAAAACATGATTTAAACTGAAAGCACGAGATCCGGTAACGACCCATGAACCCGAACGCGGACCCGGTCGGAGCTCCGCCACAACCGAGCCTCATCACCATCTTCGGAAACTCGAAGCACCACCGTGATGAAGGTGTTGAAGTACTCGCGCAGCTGAGCAATGATCCCGTGGCTGAGTGTCCACACGTGCACCCAATACTCTCCCTCCCCCTCCCACCCTTCCACCATCACGCGGTCTCCGACGGCCCTGATCCTCCGAGGCCGAAACCTGAAGGCTTTCGCCGTTGACTCGCCGGTCAACAGTCTCATCATCTGCTCGCAATGAGGAGGTCCGTGGTACCACCATTCCAACTCTGTCCTCACCACCTTCACTAACTTCTCCGCGTGGCCATCGCGCAGCGCCTTGTACAGCGTTTTCACCGTCTCTAGGTTGCGTTTTTCGAGTTCGGCCGCCCAGCCGGAGAGCTTCTCCGGCTCCGCCTTTCCGGGGATGATCATGGCGGTGGGAGAACGTTTGTAGCCCATGGGTTTCTTATGTGATGGTTGATGTTAGAATATATCATATAAACAACAAATCTAGTTCTTTCAATCATAAACAACCTTTTTCCCGACAGCATAATGTGATTTAAAAACACTGTTCCGAATGTTTTTATTTGTTGGTAATGTTGCGTAAGTGCGGTGTTTTTGTCTTATACTTGTTTAATTATCATAACTCATGGTCGTGTTGTAAGATATATTTACTCGTATTATTTTTTTTTGTAGTGAATAATATGATATTGGTTTTGGTGCATTGCTTTTGAGTGTATATAACTCTATATAAGAACACAGAAATTATATTAAATTAATGTCAAAGGGTGGAATAGTTGTGATTAATTAATTTGATGAAGAAAGATGAGATGTAGATAAGGGTGAAACGGCAAGTTCCATCAAGTTTATTATTTGAATGGGATTGGAACATATATAATGGGAAAAGGTGAGTTGGTGACCTTTCAAAGATTGAGGTGGCTTCGTTTGAAGATTATGACATTTGGCTCTTCTAGAACAGATTTTAAAGGATAACATGATGAGTTAATATCTCTTAATTTAAATTTTAATATAAAAAAAACTCTAAATAAATAAAGTTGCACGTTTTGGTCGTTCATTTACTGAGTAAACTAAGTTGTAGAATTCCATTTGAATAGAATCGATTGTTAGAATATTGCAAATGGAAAGCACATAGTGAAAGGAGTTCAAGAAGAATATACTGAAGCCTGTCGCATTATCTTTTATTTGATTTTTTTTTATCCAGATATACTTCGGATAAATTATGTTCATTAAAAAAAAGAAACAAAAAATTCATAAAAATTTAAACAGAAAACATATAAAATATTTTCTTAAAATATGATGATTTTAAATATATATTTTTATAGTTATTAGTTTTTTTAACTTTATGAGTAAAACATTTATATTTATTCTTATTTAAATTACCTCAACGTAGAAATAATCAACTCAGTTTGTAATATTTGTCTTCATGGTAAATCGATAATTGTGATAATCATATTGCACGTAAATTAACAATTTGTATTTTTTTTAGAACTCTTTTTTACTGTATGGGATATACCGATCGACCCCCAACTAAAAATAGTCTATCAGTCTAGACAACTGTTTTAGGTAATTAAACACTAATTAATAGTGTAATGGTTATTTATGAACAGTTAATAGGTATATCAGTAGATATTAATGGTTAACTAATAAATTTAATTGTTATATGAAATATAAATATACTGTACTAATGGTTAATTATGGACTTATTTGTTATAAGTCTTACAAATATAAGATTGATGCACAGGTAAAAACACTTTTATATATCCTAATCAAGTTAAGACTTTTTTGATAAACATATCTTACTTGAGCATTGAAGTGTCTTCTGCATATCAACAACTAATTAGAATAAATTGCGTTCTTAAAAATGATTGGATCGAAGTAGAACAGAGAAAAAAAGACAATCGACCATAGGCTCATTTCAACTTAAACACTTTCTTTTATATTATTTTAGAAGAAATAAATAAATAAATTTCCATAAAGAAAAAATATGAAAAATAAAACATAAGGAAATATTGTTATAAATTAAAATTACTGATCTCCGAAATTTTGATTCTCAATTTGCTTATAACTTATAAATTAATTTTCTTTTTATGAAAAAAAAATATTTTTAAGGATTATCATAGAGAAATTTGTGGAAATGTTTTCAATATATATTTTGTTGGCTTGATTGTCAAATGAAAGCTTCTTGCTGATAAAAGTTTATGAAAATCCTCAAATGCGTGGGAATAAGTCATTCCGTAACCAAATATACGATGCACTAACCGTGTTTGTTTCTTCATTTTCCAAATTTGACGCGCGTCCACCAGAAGCCAAGAATTACCGTTTTTCTGCTTAAGACGCTAACTTTAGTCGTTATTTTTATCGTTTACGGTAAATATAAAGCTATTTTCCAAACGCTGGTTAAATATCCACTGCAATATTCTTCACTTCATTCGCGTTTAGTTTATTAATTTATTATTCTTTCATTAGCATTGCTTAAAAAATTGTGGTTGCTTACTTTAAATTTTAGACATGTATAATTTTTTTGATTTCTCTAAAACGTGTGAAAAACATGTAATACATTATTAATTTCGTAAAACGATATTTATAATGAAACAAAAGCATTTAGTCTCATTTGTTAATTGTTTGTCGCGATAATGTTATGTGATTTAAGTGTCTCTGAATATTAAGATTTGACTGATTCTTCATCCAGAAACTTGATGGCGGTCAAGAAGACTCACCTAACTCTCTAATTACGAAATTTATATCAACTGCTATCAGAGAAAAGGTCAAAGAATTTATGTGTGCTTCGACAAAAAATATTAATTTTAAAATATTAAATATATCCCATCATCAATAAATGAATTGATATTGGATATTTTTTTATAGTTTTATGTAATAAATGTTTGTACTTTTTATATGTTTATAGATACACAATAAAAAAATAGTGTTTTAATTAGGGTTAAATATATTTGGTTAAATTACTATTTTTTCCTCATTTGTATAAAAAATCTAAAAAATGTATATTTAATTTTATGACTCTCAATTTAAATTTTATTTTCAAAAATTTGATAAAACATACTATTTTTCGTTGGTATTGTATACTAAAAACGATTTTTTTATATCGAACAACTTCATTCCTATTTAAATTAAAAATAATAATTATTTATATAACTATTCTAATATTGTTTTAAAATTTTAATTTTATTTGTTTTAAATTGTTACAAAATAATTTTAAAATAATTTTAAAGTTTTGTAACACCCGATTAAAATGTCACCAGTTATTAAAAATTCAATAAAATTCAAAATTAAAACGAACTTAACAAAAATTTATTTAATTATATTATTTCGAGTAATAAAATAGTGAATGAAATACTCTAATTATATAAACAAATAGCTTTAAATGAATCACAAGGTTATTTTTCATCCTCTCTCTCAAGTCAATCACGACTCTGGAACATATATAACATTATTTGCTCACGTATAACACATTATACGATCATCACCGATAAATTCACAAACACACAAACACAAACACATAAATACAAAGATGTATTGGGTAAACTACCGATAAAACAATCATAACAACAAGATACATACATACTGGATTATATCAACAATAATCAAACACACAACAAGATACATATCTTCTTATTATACCAACCATAATCAAACACACAACAAGATACATAACTTCTAATAATATCAACTCTAATCCAACACCCAATACATAGTAGTGATAACAATGTGATTCCTAATTTTCTAACATAAACAATTAAATCATACTGAATTAACCTCCCCTACAGGACATCTGTAACCTCCCCTACAGGACATATGTAGCCTCTCCTACATATCATCTACTTCCAATGCACACAAGGCAAAAAGAAGCGCATATCCGCAGATAGAACCATTATTTACGAGGCATAACAAGTAGACTTATCCTCCACTCTCATGCTAATCAATTACATACTCAGGTACATCCGAACACTCACTCATGCTCCACTCTCAACCACAAGTCAAATTGACCCTAAACATAACCATTAACATCAATCTCTGATTATCATCATGTTTCACAGCTCCTCAGGCTTGGTTCACGTCTATTCTTCATCAAATTTGTCATTTTTCACCAAAATGCACTGTGATAATCGATTATCTAAGTGAAATGTACTATACATGGGTAGCCGACCGTCCGAGGAAAGGGCCATCTACACCGACCGGTAATTCAATGATTGTGAGCCAGGTAAGATGGATGTCATTAATGGTTAATTAATACACTTATTGACCATAACAGTGGGAAATATACAGTATTTATGGACAGTTAGCATGTATATTAGCATATATTAATGGATTGATTGTCGTATCAAATATGAATATACGACATTATTGTCATATCAAATATGAATTAATGAGTCTGATTGTCATAAGCCCTATAAATATAGGGTTAATGTCCAGGTAAAGACATCTTGATCTATTATAATAAAATATAGACCTCTTTATAAAACATATCTGACATGAGCGTCGGAGTGTTTTGTGCAGGTCAACCCTCAATTGGTACTAGGAAAGGAGCGACAAGTTCGAAGCGAGGAAAGGAGGAGGGGAATAGTGTTCTCGGTCTACTTTACCGAAACATGAAATTTACCCAGAAACATCATGCAGGAAGGGATAATCGATTATCATCCTAGATAATCGATTATTCCCGAAACCACACTCATACCAATGCGCAGATAATTGATTATAACTAATGATAATCGATTATTTTCGAATTGAAACACATTCTAGACATGATTCAAGCATTCAAACATACATACATCAATCCTAGAACACGTGGAAACATAATTAACACATCATACATGTATTCAAGCATCACATACCCATGTAAACATACTCAAACACATAAAATACATCACTTGAATCATCCAAATCCAATTATTGGCATGTTATACTTCCAATAATAGGGTGCAAAATAACTTCCGATAAAAACACCAAATAAAGTTTTCAATAAGCCAAACTAACTAAGCATAATGCTTACAAATGAGAACCAGGAAGAGGAATATTCTTCGAAACATAGTTGCTGATACGATGTTGTTTCTTTCAAACTAGACCTCTGATTGATTATCTGAATGGTCAGAATGAAGAAACATACATTTAGAACTCACTGTCCAAAAATCAGCTCGATCCAACGATGAACTATTTCACAACAATGAAAATACCAGTACAGATTTTATAAAATTTTCCAAAATAGAGTTGCTTGACACATGAAAAAAAGTAATATTTGGGTTAAAATGACTATATTAATTTATTTTTAAAGTTTTTGAACCAAAATATATCAAAATTTTGAAAAAAAAAATTAATTTTACATAAAAATTTAAAAACTAAAAACATATTTAATCATAATTTTTACATTAATAATCTTACTCTATGCAAAATGTTTTAATTAAAGTTTAGGTCAATTTTGTGTTTTATAAATTCAACAAATATTAATGATATCTTCATCTAATAAGTATTAGGAAAAATCTTTAAAAGGGATGTACACAAACTTTAAATCAGGACAAAAGACTATAGGTGTTTTTGATGTTATTATACTTAGCAGATCTAAATGCGTATCACTAGAAATTATTATAATTTTTTTATAAATTCTAAAAATTGAAGGGATAAAGATTAAAATATCTTAATTTTGTAGGGATTGAAATGTCGTAAACTACTTTTTATTATGAAAGTACAGTTTTTAATTGGTCGATATTAAATTCAGTTAGCATGGATAAATTAATAGGTAGTTTATGTGGAGTTAGGTGCAGCAAGCTTTCAAATAAAAGAAATGGAAGAGTGTTTGAGCTTTGTGAAAAATAAATAAAAATTTAAAGGCATCAGAAATAGGAAAAAGGATGCATAATTAAATTAAATCTATTATTAACCATTGAAGAATTATACAGTGGCTCTTCTTTATTTTCTAAAAAGATTTTGACGGTGTTATTTAACTGCATGCTTAAAATTTTAAAACTTCAAAGAGTTTTGTGGCAAGTGAAAGGGTTTTTTGTTTTGTTTCAATATTTAAGAGCAATTAGTATTTTTTTTACTTCAATAATTTTTTATTTCTATTTTTTTCACGTTGGTTCAATGTGTTTTTTTTTATATTTAATAATTTTTTTAATTTTCATCAATTTTAATCAATTTAATAATTTTTATAGTAATGTTTAAATATTTAACATATGTAATAAAGTATGTTATGTCATGATTTTTTTTAATTTTATTGATATGTGATATATTTCACACACATTAATTATTTAAACATTATTATAAAAAATAATTTAATTGATGGAAATAGTTCCGAGTATATACTTAAATTAATTTTTAAAAGTGAGTATGCTAATTGATAGATTATATATTTAAATTTTTACATAAATGAGTATTTTAAAAATTAACTTTCTTATACATCAATTCTTATATTTCAAGTAGAGAAAAAAATGTGTATGCCTATCACATATCAAATATCTAATAAAGCCGATAAACTTTTGAAATGATTATTTAGTATTATCTATCTATGTGTGTGTGTGTGTGTGTGTGTGTGTGTGTGTGTGTGTGTGTGTGTGTGTGTGTGTGTGTGTGTGTGTGTGTGTGTGTGTGTGTGTGTGTGTGTGTGTGTGTGTGTGTGTGTGTGTGTGTGTGTGTGTGTGTGTGTGTGTGTGTGTGTGTGTGTGTGTGTGTGTGTGTGTGTGTGTGTGTGTGTGTGTGTGTGTGTGTGTGTGTGTGTGTGTGTGTGTGTGTGTGTGTGTGTGTGTGTGTGTGTGTGTGTGTGTGTGTGTGTGTGTGTGTGTGTGTGTGTGTGTGTGTGTGTGTGTGTGTGTGTGTGTGTGTGTGTGTGTGTGTGTGTGTGTGTGTGTGTGTGTGTGTGTGTGTGTGTGTGTGTGTGTGTGTGTGTGTGTGTGTGTGTGTGTGTGTGTGTGTGTGTGTGTGTGTGTGTGTGTGTGTGTGTGTGTGTGTGTGTGTGTGTGTGTGTGTGTGTGTGTGTGTGTGTGTGTGTGTGTGTGTGTGTGTGTGTGTGTGTGTGTGTGTGTGTGTGTGTGTGTGTGTGTGTGTGTGTGTGTGTGTGTGTGTGTGTGTGTGTGTGTGTGTGTGTGTGTGTGTGTGTGTGTGTGTGTGTGTGTGTGTGTGTGTGTGTGTGTGTGTGTGTGTGTGTGTGTGTGTGTGTGTGTGTGTGTGTGTGTGTGTGTGTGTGTGTGTGTGTGTGTGTGTGTGTGTGTGTGTGTGTGTGTGTGTGTGTGTGTGTGTGTGTGTGTGTGTGTGTGTGTGTGTGTGTGTGTGTGTGTGTGTGTGTGTGTGTGTGTGTGTGTGTGTGTGTGTGTGTGTGTGTGTGTGTGTGTGTGTGTGTGTGTGTGTGTGTGTGTGTGTGTGTGTGTGTGTGTGTGTGTGTGTGTGTGTGTGTGTGTGTGTGTGTGTGTGTGTGTGTGTGTGTGTGTGTGTGTGTGTGTGTGTGTGTGTGTGTGTGTGTGTGTGTGTGTGTGTGTGTGTGTGTGTGTGTGTGTGTGTGTGTGTGTGTGTGTGTGTGTGTGTGTGTGTGTGTGTGTGTGTGTGTGTGTGTGTGTGTGTGTGTGTGTGTGTGTGTGTGTGTGTGTGTGTGTGTGTGTGTGTGTGTGTGTGTGTGTGTGTGTGTGTGTGTGTGTGTGTGTGTGTGTGTGTGTGTGTGTGTGTGTGTGTGTGTGTGTGTGTGTGTGTGTGTGTGTGTGTGTGTGTGTGTGTGTGTGTGTGTGTGTGTGTGTGTGTGTGTGTGTGTGTGTGTGTGTGTGTGTGTGTGTGTGTGTGTGTGTGTGTGTGTGTGTGTGTGTGTGTGTGTGTGTGTGTGTGTGTGTGTGTGTGTGTGTGTGTGTGTGTGTGTGTGTGTGTGTGTGTGTGTGTGTGTGTGTGTGTGTGTGTGTGTGTGTGTGTGTGTGTGTGTGTGTGTGTGTGTGTGTGTGTGTGTGTGTGTGTGTGTGTGTGTGTGTGTGTGTGTGTGTGTGTGTGTGTGTGTGTGTGTGTGTGTGTGTGTGTGTGTGTGTGTGTGTGTGTGTGTGTGTGTGTGTGTGTG
Source organism: Vigna umbellata (assembly GCF_018835915.1). The sequence continues at coordinate 24,888 of NW_025912469.1, forward strand.
TGTGTGTGTGTGTGTGTGTGTGTGTGTGTGTGTGTGTGTGTGTGTGTGTGTGTGTGTGTGTGTGTGTGTGTGTGTGTGTGTGTGTGTGTGTGTGTGTGTGTGTGTGTGTGTGTGTGTGTGTGTGTGTGTGTGTGTGTGTGTGTGTGTGTGTGTGTGTGTGTGTGTGTGTGTGTGTGTGTGTGTGTGTGTGTGTGTGTGTGTGTGTGTGTGTGTGTGTGTGTGTGTGTGTGTGTGTGTGTGTGTGTGTGTGTGTGTGTGTGTGTGTGTGTGTGTGTGTGTGTGTGTGTGTGTGTGTGTGTGTGTGTGTGTGTGTGTGTGTGTGTGTGTGTGTGTGTGTGTGTGTGTGTGTGTGTGTGTGTGTGTGTGTGTGTGTGTGTGTGTGTGTGTGTGTGTGTGTGTGTGTGTGTGTGTGTGTGTGTGTGTGTGTGTGTGTGTGTGTGTGTGTGTGTGTGTGTGTGTGTGTGTGTGTGTGTGTGTGTGTGTGTGTGTGTGTGTGTGTGTGTGTGTGTGTGTGTGTGTGTGTGTGTGTGTGTGTGTGTGTGTGTGTGTGTGTGTGTGTGTGTGTGTGTGTGTGTGTGTGTGTGTGTGTGTGTGTGTGTGTGTGTGTGTGTGTGTGTGTGTGTGTGTGTGTGTGTGTGTGTGTGTGTGTGTGTGTGTGTGTGTGTGTGTGTGTGTGTGTGTGTGTGTGTGTGTGTGTGTGTGTGTGTGTGTGTGTGTGTGTGTGTGTGTGTGTGTGTGTGTGTGTGTGTGTGTGTGTGTGTGTGTGTGTGTGTGTGTGTGTGTGTGTGTGTGTGTGTGTGTGTGTGTGTGTGTGTGTGTGTGTGTGTGTGTGTGTGTGTGTGTGTGTGTGTGTGTGTGTGTGTGTGTGTGTGTGTGTGTGTGTGTGTGTGTGTGTGTGTGTGTGTGTGTGTGTGTGTGTGTGTGTGTGTGTGTGTGTGTGTGTGTGTGTGTGTGTGTGTGTGTGTGTGTGTGTGTGTGTGTGTGTGTGTGTGTGTGTGTGTGTGTGTGTGTGTGTGTGTGTGTGTGTGTGTGTGTGTGTGTGTGTGTGTGTGTGTGTGTGTGTGTGTGTGTGTGTGTGTGTGTGTGTGTGTGTGTGTGTGTGTGTGTGTGTGTGTGTGTGTGTGTGTGTGTGTGTGTGTGTGTGTGTGTGTGTGTGTGTGTGTGTGTGTGTGTGTGTGTGTGTGTGTGTGTGTGTGTGTGTGTGTGTGTGTGTGTGTGTGTGTGTGTGTGTGTGTGTGTGTGTGTGTGTGTGTGTGTGTGTGTGTGTGTGTGTGTGTGTGTGTGTGTGTGTGTGTGTGTGTGTGTGTGTGTGTGTGTGTGTGTGTGTGTGTGTGTGTGTGTGTGTGTGTGTGTGTGTGTGTGTGTGTGTGTGTGTGTGTGTGTGTGTGTGTGTGTGTGTGTGTGTGTGTGTGTGTGTGTGTGTGTGTGTGTGTGTGTGTGTGTGTGTGTGTGTGTGTGTGTGTGTGTGTGTGTGTGTGTGTGTGTGTGTGTGTGTGTGTGTGTGTGTGTGTGTGTGTGTGTGTGTGTGTGTGTGTGTGTGTGTGTGTGTGTGTGTGTGTGTGTGTGTGTGTGTGTGTGTGTGTGTGTGTGTGTGTGTGTGTGTGTGTGTGTGTGTGTGTGTGTGTGTGTGTGTGTGTGTGTGTGTGTGTGTGTGTGTGTGTGTGTGTGTGTGTGTGTGTGTGTGTGTGTGTGTGTGTGTGTGTGTGTGTGTGTGTGTGTGTGTGTGTGTGTGTGTGTGTGTGTGTGTGTGTGTGTGTGTGTGTGTGTGTGTGTGTGTGTGTGTGTGTGTGTGTGTGTGTGTGTGTGTGTGTGTGTGTGTGTGTGTGTGTGTGTGTGTGTGTGTGTGTGTGTGTGTGTGTGTGTGTGTGTGTGTGTGTGTGTGTGTGTGTGTGTGTGTGTGTGTGTGTGTGTGTGTGTGTGTGTGTGTGTGTGTGTGTGTGTGTGTGTGTGTGTGTGTGTGTGTGTGTGTGTGTGTGTGTGTGTGTGTGTGTGTGTGTGTGTGTGTGTGTGTGTGTGTGTGTGTGTGTGTGTGTGTGTGTGTGTGTGTGTGTGTGTGTGTGTGTGTGTGTGTGTGTGTGTGTGTGTGTGTGTGTGTGTGTGTGTGTGTGTGTGTGTGTGTGTGTGTGTGTGTGTGTGTGTGTGTGTGTGTGTGTGTGTGTGTGTGTGTGTGTGTGTGTGTGTGTGTGTGTGTGTGTGTGTGTGTGTGTGTGTGTGTGTGTGTGTGTGTGTGTGTGTGTGTGTGTGTGTGTGTGTGTGTGTGTGTGTGTGTGTGTGTGTGTGTGTGTGTGTGTGTGTGTGTGTGTGTGTGTGTGTGTGTGTGTGTGTGTGTGTGTGTGTGTGTGTGTGTGTGTGTGTGTGTGTGTGTGTGTGTGTGTGTGTGTGTGTGTGTGTGTGTGTGTGTGTGTGTGTGTGTGTGTGTGTGTGTGTGTGTGTGTGTGTGTGTGTGTGTGTGTGTGTGTGTGTGTGTGTGTGTGTGTGTGTGTGTGTGTGTGTGTGTGTGTGTGTGTGTGTGTGTGTGTGTGTGTGTGTGTGTGTGTGTGTGTGTGTGTGTGTGTGTGTGTGTGTGTGTGTGTGTGTGTGTGTGTGTGTGTGTGTGTGTGTGTGTGTGTGTGTGTGTGTGTGTGTGTGTGTGTGTGTGTGTGTGTGTGTGTGTGTGTGTGTGTGTGTGTGTGTGTGTGTGTGTGTGTGTGTGTGTGTGTGTGTGTGTGTGTGTGTGTGTGTGTGTGTGTGTGTGTGTGTGTGTGTGTGTGTGTGTGTGTGTGTGTGTGTGTGTGTGTGTGTGTGTGTGTGTGTGTGTGTGTGTGTGTGTGTGTGTGTGTGTGTGTGTGTGTGTGTGTGTGTGTGTGTGTGTGTGTGTGTGTGTGTGTGTGTGTGTGTGTGTGTGTGTGTGTGTGTGTGTGTGTGTGTGTGTGTGTGTGTGTGTGTGTGTGTGTGTGTGTGTGTGTGTGTGTGTGTGTGTGTGTGTGTGTGTGTGTGTGTGTGTGTGTGTGTGTGTGTGTGTGTGTGTGTGTGTGTGTGTGTGTGTGTGTGTGTGTGTGTGTGTGTGTGTGTGTGTGTGTGTGTGTGTGTGTGTGTGTGTGTGTGTGTGTGTGTGTGTGTGTGTGTGTGTGTGTGTGTGTGTGTGTGTGTGTGTGTGTGTGTGTGTGTGTGTGTGTGTGTGTGTGTGTGTGTGTGTGTGTGTGTGTGTGTGTGTGTGTGTGTGTGTGTGTGTGTGTGTGTGTGTGTGTGTGTGTGTGTGTGTGTGTGTGTGTGTGTGTGTGTGTGTGTGTGTGTGTGTGTGTGTGTGTGTGTGTGTGTGTGTGTGTGTGTGTGTGTGTGTGTGTGTGTGTGTGTGTGTGTGTGTGTGTGTGTGTGTGTGTGTGTGTGTGTGTGTGTGTGTGTGTGTGTGTGTGTGTGTGTGTGTGTGTGTGTGTGTGTGTGTGTGTGTGTGTGTGTGTGTGTGTGTGTGTGTGTGTGTGTGTGTGTGTGTGTGTGTGTGTGTGTGTGTGTGTGTGTGTGTGTGTGTGTGTGTGTGTGTGTGTGTGTGTGTGTGTGTGTGTGTGTGTGTGTGTGTGTGTGTGTGTGTGTGTGTGTGTGTGTGTGTGTGTGTGTGTGTGTGTGTGTGTGTGTGTGTGTGTGTGTGTGTGTGTGTGTGTGTGTGTGTGTGTGTGTGTGTGTGTGTGTGTGTGTGTGTGTGTGTGTGTGTGTGTGTGTGTGTGTGTGTGTGTGTGTGTGTGTGTGTGTGTGTGTGTGTGTGTGTGTGTGTGTGTGTGTGTGTGTGTGTGTGTGTGTGTGTGTGTGTGTGTGTGTGTGTGTGTGTGTGTGTGTGTGTGTGTGTGTGTGTGTGTGTGTGTGTGTGTGTGTGTGTGTGTGTGTGTGTGTGTGTGTGTGTGTGTGTGTGTGTGTGTGTGTGTGTGTGTGTGTGTGTGTGTGTGTGTGTGTGTGTGTGTGTGTGTGTGTGTGTGTGTGTGTGTGTGTGTGTGTGTGTGTGTGTGTGTGTGTGTGTGTGTGTGTGTGTGTGTGTGTGTGTGTGTGTGTGTGTGTGTGTGTGTGTGTGTGTGTGTGTGTGTGTGTGTGTGTGTGTGTGTGTGTGTGTGTGTGTGTGTGTGTGTGTGTGTGTGTGTGTGTGTGTGTGTGTGTGTGTGTGTGTGTGTGTGTGTGTGTGTGTGTGTGTGTGTGTGTGTGTGTGTGTGTGTGTGTGTGTGTGTGTGTGTGTGTGTGTGTGTGTGTGTGTGTGTGTGTGTGTGTGTGTGTGTGTGTGTGTGTGTGTGTGTGTGTGTGTGTGTGTGTGTGTGTGTGTGTGTGTGTGTGTGTGTGTGTGTGTGTGTGTGTGTGTGTGTGTGTGTGTGTGTGTGTGTGTGTGTGTGTGTGTGTGTGTGTGTGTGTGTGTGTGTGTGTGTGTGTGTGTGTGTGTGTGTGTGTGTGTGTGTGTGTGTGTGTGTGTGTGTGTGTGTGTGTGTGTGTGTGTGTGTGTGTGTGTGTGTGTGTGTGTGTGTGTGTGTGTGTGTGTGTGTGTGTGTGTGTGTGTGTGTGTGTGTGTGTGTGTGTGTGTGTGTGTGTGTGTGTGTGTGTGTGTGTGTGTGTGTGTGTGTGTGTGTGTGTGTGTGTGTGTGTGTGTGTGTGTGTGTGTGTGTGTGTGTGTGTGTGTGTGTGTGTGTGTGTGTGTGTGTGTGTGTGTGTGTGTGTGTGTGTGTGTGTGTGTGTGTGTGTGTGTGTGTGTGTGTGTGTGTGTGTGTGTGTGTGTGTGTGTGTGTGTGTGTGTGTGTGTGTGTGTGTGTGTGTGTGTGTGTGTGTGTGTGTGTGTGTGTGTGTGTGTGTGTGTGTGTGTGTGTGTGTGTGTGTGTGTGTGTGTGTGTGTGTGTGTGTGTGTGTGTGTGTGTGTGTGTGTGTGTGTGTGTGTGTGTGTGTGTGTGTGTGTGTGTGTGTGTGTGTGTGTGTGTGTGTGTGTGTGTGTGTGTGTGTGTGTGTGTGTGTGTGTGTGTGTGTGTGTGTGTGTGTGTGTGTGTGTGTGTGTGTGTGTGTGTGTGTGTGTGTGTGTGTGTGTGTGTGTGTGTGTGTGTGTGTGTGTGTGTGTGTGTGTGTGTGTGTGTGTGTGTGTGTGTGTGTGTGTGTGTGTGTGTGTGTGTGTGTGTGTGTGTGTGTGTGTGTGTGTGTGTGTGTGTGTGTGTGTGTGTGTGTGTGTGTGTGTGTGTGTGTGTGTGTGTGTGTGTGTGTGTGTGTGTGTGTGTGTGTGTGTGTGTGTGTGTGTGTGTGTGTGTGTGTGTGTGTGTGTGTGTGTGTGTGTGTGTGTGTGTGTGTGTGTGTGTGTGTGTGTGTGTGTGTGTGTGTGTGTGTGTGTGTGTGTGTGTGTGTGTGTGTGTGTGTGTGTGTGTGTGTGTGTGTGTGTGTGTGTGTGTGTGTGTGTGTGTGTGTGTGTGTGTGTGTGTGTGTGTGTGTGTGTGTGTGTGTGTGTGTGTGTGTGTGTGTGTGTGTGTGTGTGTGTGTGTGTGTGTGTGTGTGTGTGTGTGTGTGTGTGTGTGTGTGTGTGTGTGTGTGTGTGTGTGTGTGTGTGTGTGTGTGTGTGTGTGTGTGTGTGTGTGTGTGTGTGTGTGTGTGTGTGTGTGTGTGTGTGTGTGTGTGTGTGTGTGTGTGTGTGTGTGTGTGTGTGTGTGTGTGTGTGTGTGTGTGTGTGTGTGTGTGTGTGTGTGTGTGTGTGTGTGTGTGTGTGTGTGTGTGTGTGTGTGTGTGTGTGTGTGTGTGTGTGTGTGTGTGTGTGTGTGTGTGTGTGTGTGTGTGTGTGTGTGTGTGTGTGTGTGTGTGTGTGTGTGTGTGTGTGTGTGTGTGTGTGTGTGTGTGTGTGTGTGTGTGTGTGTGTGTGTGTGTGTGTGTGTGTGTGTGTGTGTGTGTGTGTGTGTGTGTGTGTGTGTGTGTGTGTGTGTGTGTGTGTGTGTGTGTGTGTGTGTGTGTGTGTGTGTGTGTGTGTGTGTGTGTGTGTGTGTGTGTGTGTGTGTGTGTGTGTGTGTGTGTGTGTGTGTGTGTGTGTGTGTGTGTGTGTGTGTGTGTGTGTGTGTGTGTGTGTGTGTGTGTGTGTGTGTGTGTGTGTGTGTGTGTGTGTGTGTGTGTGTGTGTGTGTGTGTGTGTGTGTGTGTGTGTGTGTGTGTGTGTGTGTGTGTGTGTGTGTGTGTGTGTGTGTGTGTGTGTGTGTGTGTGTGTGTGTGTGTGTGTGTGTGTGTGTGTGTGTGTGTGTGTGTGTGTGTGTGTGTGTGTGTGTGTGTGTGTGTGTGTGTGTGTGTGTGTGTGTGTGTGTGTGTGTGTGTGTGTGTGTGTGTGTGTGTGTGTGTGTGTGTGTGTGTGTGTGTGTGTGTGTGTGTGTGTGTGTGTGTGTGTGTGTGTGTGTGTGTGTGTGTGTGTGTGTGTGTGTGTGTGTGTGTGTGTGTGTGTGTGTGTGTGTGTGTGTGTGTGTGTGTGTGTGTGTGTGTGTGTGTGTGTGTGTGTGTGTGTGTGTGTGTGTGTGTGTGTGTGTGTGTGTGTGTGTGTGTGTGTGTGTGTGTGTGTGTGTGTGTGTGTGTGTGTGTGTGTGTGTGTGTGTGTGTGTGTGTGTGTGTGTGTGTGTGTGTGTGTGTGTGTGTGTGTGTGTGTGTGTGTGTGTGTGTGTGTGTGTGTGTGTGTGTGTGTGTGTGTGTGTGTGTGTGTGTGTGTGTGTGTGTGTGTGTGTGTGTGTGTGTGTGTGTGTGTGTGTGTGTGTGTGTGTGTGTGTGTGTGTGTGTGTGTGTGTGTGTGTGTGTGTGTGTGTGTGTGTGTGTGTGTGTGTGTGTGTGTGTGTGTGTGTGTGTGTGTGTGTGTGTGTGTGTGTGTGTGTGTGTGTGTGTGTGTGTGTGTGTGTGTGTGTGTGTGTGTGTGTGTGTGTGTGTGTGTGTGTGTGTGTGTGTGTGTGTGTGTGTGTGTGTGTGTGTGTGTGTGTGTGTGTGTGTGTGTGTGTGTGTGTGTGTGTGTGTGTGTGTGTGTGTGTGTGTGTGTGTGTGTGTGTGTGTGTGTGTGTGTGTGTGTGTGTGTGTGTGTGTGTGTGTGTGTGTGTGTGTGTGTGTGTGTGTGTGTGTGTGTGTGTGTGTGTGTGTGTGTGTGTGTGTGTGTGTGTGTGTGTGTGTGTGTGTGTGTGTGTGTGTGTGTGTGTGTGTGTGTGTGTGTGTGTGTGTGTGTGTGTGTGTGTGTGTGTGTGTGTGTGTGTGTGTGTGTGTGTGTGTGTGTGTGTGTGTGTGTGTGTGTGTGTGTGTGTGTGTGTGTGTGTGTGTGTGTGTGTGTGTGTGTGTGTGTGTGTGTGTGTGTGTGTGTGTGTGTGTGTGTGTGTGTGTGTGTGTGTGTGTGTGTGTGTGTGTGTGTGTGTGTGTGTGTGTGTGTGTGTGTGTGTGTGTGTGTGTGTGTGTGTGTGTGTGTGTGTGTGTGTGTGTGTGTGTGTGTGTGTGTGTGTGTGTGTGTGTGTGTGTGTGTGTGTGTGTGTGTGTGTGTGTGTGTGTGTGTGTGTGTGTGTGTGTGTGTGTGTGTGTGTGTGTGTGTGTGTGTGTGTGTGTGTGTGTGTGTGTGTGTGTGTGTGTGTGTGTGTGTGTGTGTGTGTGTGTGTGTGTGTGTGTGTGTGTGTGTGTGTGTGTGTGTGTGTGTGTGTGTGTGTGTGTGTGTGTGTGTGTGTGTGTGTGTGTGTGTGTGTGTGTGTGTGTGTGTGTGTGTGTGTGTGTGTGTGTGTGTGTGTGTGTGTGTGTGTGTGTGTGTGTGTGTGTGTGTGTGTGTGTGTGTGTGTGTGTGTGTGTGTGTGTGTGTGTGTGTGTGTGTGTGTGTGTGTGTGTGTGTGTGTGTGTGTGTGTGTGTGTGTGTGTGTGTGTGTGTGTGTGTGTGTGTGTGTGTGTGTGTGTGTGTGTGTGTGTGTGTGTGTGTGTGTGTGTGTGTGTGTGTGTGTGTGTGTGTGTGTGTGTGTGTGTGTGTGTGTGTGTGTGTGTGTGTGTGTGTGTGTGTGTGTGTGTGTGTGTGTGTGTGTGTGTGTGTGTGTGTGTGTGTGTGTGTGTGTGTGTGTGTGTGTGTGTGTGTGTGTGTGTGTGTGTGTGTGTGTGTGTGTGTGTGTGTGTGTGTGTGTGTGTGTGTGTGTGTGTGTGTGTGTGTGTGTGTGTGTGTGTGTGTGTGTGTGTGTGTGTGTGTGTGTGTGTGTGTGTGTGTGTGTGNATATATATATATATATATATATATATATAACTCTAGGTTAAGTATTTCCTCGGACACCTCTTAATGTATATTACTTCGCTTGCAAAATTAATTATTTAAACCAAATTATTAATTAGTTGAGTGTGATCAACAGTTCCACAAGTCAGCTAAAAATACGATATTATTATTATTATTTAATTATATCGTTTTCGTCTTTTATTAATATTTATTTAGTAGGAAGAGTCTACACATGTAACTGTAAATTTGTCGTCATTTGATAGTTTTAATGAAAAAGGTCACATTTAAATACTCAAAACACGACAATTTCAGCATGCAGCAAAGTTAATTATATGTATATTGATAGTTTTGTTTTACCTAATTTTGCCCCTTATTTTCTCTGTTTAACTACAAGTTTTCGTTGAGTTATAAATGCATGTTAATGTTAATTTTGTAACATCATATCTGTGACATGTCAAGTTTATTTGTCTATCTATAAATGGTAGATTATAGAATATACTTAAAAACTACTAAAACAGTCACACTAATTATTGATTTTTATAATAATTATTTGAAAATAAAGTCATATCGAAAATAGTTTCCAATCAGTAGGTACAAAAATATGAACAGAACAAAACCAATAATGAAGTTAATTAAAACATGTTTATCATTTAATAAAATCAGTATGTATATAGGAAAACAATTTACTTTTTCAATAATTAATTTTCAAATTATGTTTAAGATCCATTTGAATTGATTTACCTATACAACTTATTTTTAATTAAAAATATAACTTAAATACGTAGGCAACTAGGTTTGAGCCGGCTAAGAGATGGCAAATTGAAAAAAAATTCTTTTACATTTTTTTCTTTGCACTCCTATTTTCTCATAATTAGTTTTTTTTTTTAATTCTATTCCTTACCATTATTGAGATTTTTTTTCCGCTTAATATAATCATTCTGGAAGATATGATTTTTCTCTTACTGTACGCAAACTGTAAACAAGGTCATAAGTTATTAATACAAAATAGTATGTTGATTACATCATAAACAATAATTGCACTAAAATAAAGTAATTATTATTTTTTAAATAAACATATTGTAATATGAAAGTCATATAAGACAAGCAAGTATGCTCACATGTTGATTTGTCTTATCTAAGACAAAGTAGACAAAATATCTTGAAAAATTATAATTGAAGACTACTTAATAACACTAGAGCGATCAAGAACAAGATAATTTTTTATTTATTAAGATTATTTGTTTTATTTTAATCCTCTACATAATTATAATACTATCCATTTTGAACTTGAATATTTGTCTAAGATGAAGTAGTTAATATACATTTAGATAGACAAATTTATACCATTTCACACTTTACTATGAAAAAAAAACATAATTATAGATTCAAGCATTAGAGTTTGTAATCGTCTTTTTATGTTTTAAGTTATATTATTATTTTTTACGTAAAAGAAACATATCTTAAATATAAAATTGAAAATTTTAATTTGATTAGGTAAGTTCATTCAAATAGTCATAATCAAAGTTGGATTTCATCTCTCATTATAATATCAAATATTACGAATGATTAACTATTTGAAAAAGAATAGTGTGTGAAATGTAAGACAATACTGTAAATTTACATGCAATCTTAGTAAAGTATAAGATCAATTACATTTTTTTCTTTATAATTAACTTAAACAATACTGTACGTATATTTATATTTTGCAATATTTTATATTAGTATAATAACAACTAATTACTATGTACATAATATATTTTTTTTTTATATTTTAAAATATTATCTATCGTTGTAATAACTTTTTTTTCTCTTTATTAATGCTAACACTAGTTGTAAACATTACTTTATAAAATAACATATTTATAAAAACTATTATATATATATATATATATATATATATATATATAATATTTAAACATTTTAATTTTTTTGAAGTATGATTAATTCTAAATATTTATTACAATGCTACTTTACCAACTAGTTAATTTTCTATTCTAGATAACTTGAATTTCAATATTACTCTAATCTTATTAATTCAATTTAAATTGTGACTTTTTTTTTTTACACATTATGCAATAAAGTTGGTATATTTTGATTTATATAACTTAGTTTTATGTTATCTCTTCAGTTTTAAGTTATATATATATATATATATATATATATATATATATACATTCTAGGTGCTGACGTAAATGTTCTGTATCATGCATGTTTCTACAATACATTTCACAATTAGTTATTTTTAAATTGAAATTAATAATAATATTATAAAATCTAAAATAATAATAAAAATGTTACAAAATTGACATAATAAATAATAATAATAATGACATAATACCACAAAAAATAAATAAAAAATAACTATATATACATATA